>JAOXYB010080276.1:0-11881 GCA_028565635.1 Phoronis ovalis
ACAGTTTCTGTTAGAGATGGGCTTCAGGTAAGACATGAAAATTGTATAGCACACGTTGTTCTATAGTGCATGATAACATGACACAGTTTCTGTTAGAGATGGGCTTCAGGTAAGACATGAAAATTGTATAGCACACATTGTTCTATAGTGCATGATAACGTGACGCAGTTTCTGTTAAGAGATGGGCTTCAGGTAAGACATGAAAATTGTATAGCACACGTTCTATAGTGCATGATAACGTGACGCAGTTTCTGTTAGAGATGGGCTTCAGGTAAGACATGAAAATTGTATAGCACATGTTGTTCTATAGTGCATGATAACATGACACAGTTTCTGTTAGAGATGGGCTTCAGGTAAGACATGAAAATTGTATAGCACACGTTGTTCTATAGTGCATTGTATCTACAGGATGTTACTATACACATATTTTTAAAAATCTTTAAAAAGATGTGTATAGTAACATACTAAGCATGCATATTTTATTAAATCTTACAGTAATCTTCATTTTTAGTTCGTTCGTCTTCCATGACCGGTAATGTATTCTTGTAAGTGTTGTTGTGTGAATAGCACCATTCCTGGTAATGAAATCAGGTGCTTACTTAAAGATAAAAAATTTATGCTGTGGTTGTTTGGAATTGAATATCCAATGATTTTATTTTCAGACTTGAATACGAATTTATTCTAAAAGGGTATTTATTTAGAAAAGGCAGAATGAAAGTTGTGGTTTCAAAAATATTTAAGGTAAATTTAACTATTAAGATTTGAAATCTGGTTCCTTGAAAAACACCCATCTTTAATAACAGAAGGAAACTGCATAACTTTGTGATGCTTTTTGAGAGGATGATCTGAACATCAGAAATGGACAAGAGCTAATATAGTCACAGGACATAATGTATGGCATTTTAATGTTTTTGTGAGCTTAGAAGTCCTTTAAAAAAAAATTATTAAGGGGTCACGAAACTGTTTTCATTATGGAAGGGTTGTATAAGTAACTACTTCCAAGAAGAGTTGGGATAGGAACAGTTTCTGTTATTTACTAGTTTATGGTAATTATGAGGTGGTGAGTAATAGTTCAGATTACTAGAGAAGAGCGTGGCAAACTATTCCAAGCCCACCGTTGTGGTAATTTTTCAGTGGAACTGCCATTAAAACTAGTTCTGCAGCCTGTTTTCAATAATTCATCCCTGTCCATAAGGATACTGGTCTGTAAAATGTTATGCTATTAAGCTTGGTAATTTATTTTATTTTATAGCTTCTTCAGCCGAATAATACTGAAAAGTTTGAGGCATTATCATTGTCACACCTGGTAGAGTTAAGCGTTGTAGCTCAGGCAGGACAGGAACAAATACAGGAAGACATGAAAAATTTTGCGGAGCAACTCAAACCGTATCCTTTTTATTAGGTCTTTTCGTAAAGGCCTTAAATGAAGCATCTCATTTAATTCATATTAATTTTCAATAACGTGTAGCACATACACACACAAGTTACAGAAATTTAGAAGCCACGTTATCAAGCTAAATTCCAGATTCCCGTGCTCATCAATGTAATGAGTACATCAATACTATTAATTGACAATGATTCACATTCTCCTTAATTACTGTTCAGTCTTGTACAGCTGGAAAAAATTGATCCAAAGAGATTGCCACAAGTGTAATGGTTGCTGATTCTATTCATCTTATGATCTGAAGAGATAGAACACTTTACCAAGTAGAATGAGAAGAAACAGAATGAAAAACATTTCAGCAGATATCTCAATCATGTATATAGGATATATTAAACTTCACTGCGAGAAACAACCTTCTCAAACGAAACAGCAGTGTACTGAAGTAGAATTATAAAAGACACCTTTAATGTACAGTGGTGTAATATTTTATGCTATTTGAAATGAGTTTATTTTGCAGAATTACTTCTTCAAGTGTCATGATTTGTTATACTTTACTTATATTTTGTATATTATGTTTTAAATTAAATGTGTAAAAAATCATTTGTTTTATCCAATATTGTTTTATGCAATAAGTGAAAACAATCCAAGTTATTATCCTTTGTTTGCTTCATATCTAAAAGGATTCCTTGGTAAGAATACAATACATTTTGTGCCCGTATTTAGTCCCACATTTTTTCAGTAATGACACTGAACCTCAGAAAGTCTCCTCTCTGAGTCAACTACAAAATTTCCGCATCCGATTGTGATACATGGTGCGGTCTGCAGTTTATTCCGAAGGCGGGCAAACCTGTTAAACTTCGCATTTTAACAAAGCCTTTATTTGGCTGATTTGTCACCAGAGGGCGGATTCGTACAGAACAAAGTACAATTTAACCGAATCTGCTATCGCGGTACCACACTGAAATCTGCAAGATGGCGTCGGCTGGGTCCATCGAAATTCCTCTCCGTGACACGGACGAGGTAAGTTCTAATCTGTTGGCCTATTTTTGCTTAAGAGTAATTTTTATAGAGTTGAATACCTAATTCCACATAATGCGCATTGCTTAAGTGACAATGTTTTCCAGATTACGTTATTTTGATCATCAAACACGGTTCCATTGCCCGGCTTTTCGCTCGCAAACATCCTTTACAAGTACAACACACGTGCAATAATAATTAACAGTTTGTTAGAGCGTAATGCAACCACCTTTACTTCTTCGTTTAAACCTGGTTGTGACACTTGTAACTAACTTTGCAACTTCGGGTTTCTTGATCATATTTGGTTGATGTTGATGCTTAAAATTATTCATTTATTGCAAACAAAAAGGTATTGCAAACACTAGTCACTATTCACCTCTATTGTCATTGGTCCGATTGGAAGTTGCAGTTATATATTTCTAGTTACAGAGTACGGGTACTGGTAGAAAATGCAATTCAAAATATGATAATACAAAAAAATTACAAATTTAACAAATCAGCCAAATTTAAACTCATGATTTCTTTTTTATTCCATATGAGTGGCCTGACAACAGTTTCCCTTAGATCTTTGACTTATTGAACTCTTAATTTCATTAATACTGTATGATTTTATAAGCAAAACAATGGTCAACCCCATTTTATGGACATGCTATATAGTCATTTAATATTTTCAACTTGGTTCTGAACTCCCAATTCCATTGCCAAACCTTATGCTCAGTAGAATAGTTGTCTGGTATGTATTATTTATTCTAGAACCTTTACATGACATTCTTAATTCTGACAAATTGTTTTGTGTACAAATATTAAGTTTATAAGTGTGACTGTTTGCCATAAATAGCTCAAGTTGTTTTTAAAACCAAGACTGAGAATCAGTTTGCGATAGATTGGTTAAACAATCAATGTAACAAGGATTTACGATTTTTATTTTGACCTGCAGGTCATTGAGTTGGACTTGGACCAATTGCCAGATGGAGAAGAAGTATTAAGTATTTTGAAACAAGAAACAGCTCCACTCAACATATGGGTGACACTTGCTGTAAGTAAAATAACCAGTGTTTATTGTAGGCCATTTTAGACTGAGGCTGAGTATATTTGGTATTTAATGTCAATCATAAATCTGACAAAAGTTCCTGTAAAAATGTGTTCAAATAGAAAAACGAGAAAAATCACACTTGTTACTTTTAGTCATGTCCTTTGTTTTCTTGTTAATATTTGATTTTTTTTGTATATACATGCACATATATGTAATCTGTACATCAATTGTTGTAATATTATAAAAATATTATAAACAATAAAAGTACTAACTGTTATCCATGTATATTTTATCTCTGCAGCTTGAGTACTTCAAGCAAGGCAAACAAGAAGACTTTGTAAGAATTTTAGAAGTTTCTCGTACTGAATCAAATCTTGGGTATAGTAACTTTGAAAAAGATCAGATGCGTGCTTTAGATACTTTGGCAGCATACTATGTACAGCTGGCTCATAAGGAGAAAAGCAAGGATAAGAAGAGAGAACTGTTCACACAAGCTACCTTACTATATACAACAGCAGATAAAATCATCATGTATGATCAGGTATAGTATTGTTCTAACACTATTCCTAACTTATCTTCAGTATTTAAATACACTATTTATGGCAATTTGTTAGAGAGAGGGAGTGGAGTTAGGATATTGGGTCTTCAATTTCTAGGACATGGTCAATCATTTTCAATTATTACGAATTCCACAAACATAATTAACAGGACTCTAGTATTATTATAAATATCATATATATTTTTGAACAACACAAAACAAATGAATCCTTTATCACTTGTGTATTCAAAAATTAAATGTATTGGCAAAATCATACCAACTAGTGGGCAATTAGTAATTAAGCAGCTCTACAGGGAAACAGGATTAGGAGTAATGGTAACAAAGAAGTATTCTGGAGAAATAGTAATATATTTCTTAGTTCTGTGGTTTTATCCTGTCTCGTGTACTATTCATAGTATGAACTAGGAAAATGCATTTACTAATGTTTATTTGCAGAATCATTTGCTGGGCCGTGCATACTTCTGCTTGCTGGAGGGTGACAAGATGGACCAGGCAGATGCACAGTTTAATTTTGTCCTTAATCAGGTCTGTATAAGACCACATGTTCAGTGTTCTCCATGAGAATAAGAACGCTGTCCAGAGCATATAAATTAAACATTAATGTACAAACCATGAATAAATTATTAACACTACCTATACTTGTTTGGACGTACAGAAACATTGTCAATTGTCCTGATACATGTATATAATATTCTATGAAGAACTCTGGCCTGTTGTAAAAATAAATAATAAAACTACTTGTCTAGTAGAAAAAGTTGTTTGAGTAACTGGTTACTTGTTAAGTTAACAGAAATGTAAGGTAATTTACATGCTTTATCTGTCGAATTCATATTTTTAACATCTGAAAATTGTCTTGAAATCTCATACTGTTGATAGATGTTACTATTGCATATGTACATGTTTTTCCTTCATAACTTAATGTCTAAGATCGGCTATTATCTCACCATTATTATAGAAATAAACATTCTTTGATTTGCAGTTGTCTCTGTAAGAACCATTGATGTATCCAACTCTTTAAAACTAATTTCCGAAAGAATTCATATCTCTGATTGGTAGGTATAGCAGTATATTATTTGGATTTTAAAAAAATCCTCAAGTGTATTGTTTTATGTTTTTAGTCACCAAACAACATCCCATCGCTGCTGGGAAAGGCATGCATAGCTTTTAATAAGAAGGACTATCGGGGTGCCTTGGCCTACTACAAAAAAGCAATGAGAACAAACCCTAATTGCCCGGCAGCTGTGAGGTTGGGCATGGGACACTGTTTTGTGAAACTCGGGAAAATTGAAAAAGCCAGGTAAGTTGAAATGTGCGACTTACAACTTTTACATTTTATGTATTGCTCTGTTAAACCTATGACAATGCAAATTCTCTACTGCCTCTATATAGAAAATTTATAAAATGAGAAACTTCCGTAACACCAAATTAGACAGATATGTTGCTTTTCTCGTCTAATGCAAATTTGTGTGTAAAATCTGGATAATTTTTAATTATAAAGCACTCTCATGGGATGTAAAGCTGTCACGTACATTGCTTTATTTCCAGATTAGCCTTTGAGAGAGCCATGCAACTCGATCCACAGTGTGTCGGTGCTTTAGTTGGTTTAGCTATTCTAGAACTCAACAGTAAAAGTCAAGAATCCATCAAGAATGGTGTTCAGCTGCTATCAAAAGCTTACACCATTGATTCGCAGAACCCTATGGTTTTAAACCATTTAGCTAATCATTTCTTCTATAAGAAGGTAAGTCAAAAGATTCTTGTTTTGTTCCGTTATTAAAAAGGCACCAAAATACAAAGTTAAAAGAACAATGGGTGCATGTTTTTATCTTTGGCTTTTAATGATGCAATCTGTAACTGGTTCGGTGTTAGAAATTCTGTTTTAAATGATTTATAGCTTCATTATTCACTTGTATTCTTTTGCTATAGGATTACCAGAAAGTTCAACACTTGGCTTTACATGCATTTCATAATACAGAGAATGAAGCCATGAGAGCTGAGAGCTGTTACCAATTGGCTAGGTCATTTCATGTTCAGGTAAGAAAAAAAGTAGTTTACATGTAAATTGTAGCTGACAGAACGAGAGACTAAGAATTCTGCCTTCCTTGCTGGATTTTCTTGGTAGGCAGTGGACCTTGTGTACAATCTGTGGCTCAAAGGATTAAGACAATAGGCTTTAATCTGCTTTGTATACAGCTAGTATGTGCTAATAAATGGCAAATTCCATAAGACACTCAACAATAGCTGTTGCTGCCGTTATGTTGCAGTAACAGAACAATAAAGGGAGGTGCTATAACTCGTCTTTATTTCTTTGAGACATGACTATTACAACGATTACTTCTACGGTTATAACGATTTCGATTACGACGACGACGGTTATCTGAAAACCATTTTGCATGCATTCAGTTAATAGATTTACCTCTTTTTGCAATTTTAACTTTTCTTTACCTTTTCTTTCAGAATGACTATGATCAAGCTTTTCAGTATTATTACCAGTCGACACAGTTTGCATCAGCTAACTTTGTGTTACCACAGTTTGGATTGGGTCAGATGTACATTTATAGGGGGGACAATGATAATGTAAGTTCCAGAAAATATTTATCAGAAACATAATACATTTCTTTGCACCATCTAAAGGAATTATAAAATTTTGTGTACCAAGAATGATAAAAGCTAATAATGCAAAGAACATTAGACCCTTCACCTCCTATTATTAATTAATGAGTAGTTGGAGGCATGTATGAAACCTTCACTAGGTTATTTTAACATTGCTAAATAACTTTATCTGTTAATTACTTATTCAAAAATTATTTTTTTTCCTTTAGGCTGTTCAGTGTTTTGAAAAAGTCCTGAAGGCTCAACCTGGTAATTATGAAACGATGAAGATTCTCGGTTCTTTATATGCTGGCTCAGCTGACCAGGCAAAAAGAGATGTTGCTAAGGTAGAGAAAAATATTATTTTGTGTTTTAGTTCATGTAAAATGATGCAACCTGCTCATATTATTAGCAAGAATTTAATTATACTAGGCACAGGTTTGAGGAATATTTGATTACTAAAGCACAGTCTAATGTGGTCACAGCCATACAGCACAGACATATTCTAGTTTTTCCTCCCGGCCACATGCATCAAGGATAGTGTAATAAGGAAGTAAGAATTAATTGTGCCAGAATTTGAACTAAAGTTGAAAGGTAATTACCGAGAAGTAATAATAGTACTGAGATTCCAAACAATGTAAAAAGAACCTGTCAAATAAAACAATTTGTTACATGTGATATTTGGTATTTTAGCAACATCTAAAGAAGGTAACAGAACAGTTTCCTGACGATGTTGAAGCCTGGATTGAACTGGCTCAGATTCTTGAACAAAATGATGTTCAGGTTTGTATTTAAACCACCTTCATTTGTCTGAATCCACGGCTAAAATTTTTTAATCTGTTCACTTGTCAGAATGCATGACTAAAAGTGTAATCTATTCACTTCTTTTTTTAAAAAACCCTTGATATAAATATAGAAAAGCTTAGTCCACAGAGAACAAAAAATACATCAGCATAAAATAAAAAGCGTAATGTCACATGATATCTTCATCAGTGCTGGTAGTGTTTTTGTAAACAGATAATTGAAAATGGGATAAAGCTTATATCTCGTGATGACACCAAAAGTTTGATTAAACTTTACAGTAAGTCATAAGTATATATGGAGATGAACCTTACTATTATGTTGTTCCACATTTTACAGGGAGCCTTGTCTGCATATGGAACAGCCACTAGAATTTTGAAAGAGAAAGTTCAAGCTGACGTTCCACCAGAAATTCTTAATAATGTCGCTGCACTTCATTTTAGACTAGGAAATCTGCAAGAGGCTAAGGTGAGATATTCAACTGTTGTAAGCTGTTTGGAAGCTGTGTAATTCTTGATGCAGCTATCCACCATTTTGGTGCAATTTGTTTTAGTGTAAATATTTTACTCCCTGACATTTGCATGCATTAGGTGTCTGTGACATGTGTAACATACAAACAATTTTTAATATAATAACCATTAGTTCTATGAAACATTCTGAACTTCAATCTTTTTGAATGGAAGCATTTAAAGATCCACATGTAGAACAAAAATATAAAACATCCATTGGAGAGTACATGAATATTGTATTTTCTCTATTGTTTTGCATTTTTCAGAAATATTATGAAGCTTCCTTGGAAAGATCTAAAAATGAAGCCCAACATGATGAGACTTACTATAGTGCAATCTCCGTGACCACAACGTACAACCTTGCCCGTCTACATGAAGCACTGCATGAGGATGACCAGGCAGAAAGGATGTATAAAAACATCTTAAGAGAACATCCCAATTATGTGGATTGTGAGTCCCTGTTATTTATACATTCGTATATGTCAGTACTTTGTCTCAGTGCATTGTATAGAATCGTGTTTAAATAAAATAAAATTATCTGACATGGGGCACTCATAATTTGTTAAGTATCTATTAATTAGTAATTAATTAGTATGGAGAAGTGTATATTTATTATCCTTTGAAGCATATCTTGTGAATTGTTCTTAATATTTTGTAGGTTACCTTCGTCTTGGTTGCATGGCACGAAATAGAGGTCAAATTTATGAGGCTTCTGGTTGGTTTAAAGATGCACTACAGATTAATCAGGTACGTGTAAAAGTATCATATTCACATGATAGTAAAGCTGGAATGGATAGATGTCCAAATTTATGTATTTAAACTTAAGACTTGACAATAAAATGTACAGTAGAAAGACTGGTCATTGGTAAACAGCCACAGGCAATGACAGAATACCTTCCTGTGATTGTGCAGTCAAATGGGCATCAGCTTGATTTAGGAGATACTGATGACATCAGATTTCTGTTTTCAAACATTATTTTCCTATTTGTTATGCCTTTAATACTTAAAAGTTGTTTTCTGCTTTGATGTTACTCAGAATTTTTCTTTTAGGACCATCCTGATGCCTGGTCTTTGATAGGCAATCTTCATTTAGCTAAACAAGAGTGGGGTCCTGGGCAGAAAAAATTTGAACGTATTTTACAATGTCCCACCACCAAGGATGATAGCTACTCCATGATTGCTCTTGGAAATGTGTGGCTGCAAACACTGCATCATCCAATCAGAGATAAGGAGAAGGTTAGCTCTTTTGAATATATAAATCTAGTCATTCTTTCCTGTCCTTAGCTTTCTTCTGTGCCTCCAACCATTTCATACCAAGTCCAGATAATTCTGTGTTATTGTCCATGTTGTGCTAGATGCTCTACTCCGTTTTGATTTAGGACTATCATTTCTGATTTTTCCTCGAGACTTCCAGAGTTTTTTGCTGAAACCCTAATGTTTTAAGTGACATTGTAGGAAAAACGCCATCAAGACAGAGCCTTGGCTATGTACAAATCTGTACTCAGAAATGATGCCAGAAACATTTGGGCAGCTAATGGTATTGGTTGTGTACTAGCTCATAAAAGTTGTTTTAATGAAGCTAGAGATGTGTTCGCCCAGGTCCGTGAAGCTACTGCTGATATGTGTGATGTCTGGTTAAACATTGCTCACATCTACGTGGAACAGAAGCAGTATGTGTCAGCTGTGACCATGGTAAGTCTATAGGGAATTACTGATCGTGGTATATTTGCTGCAAATAGTTTCATAGCCTACGATTACTAGTCTGATAAGGAGATAAAATACAAATATTATCATTGCTTTGAATATTAAATCATGATAAAAGTGAGCATTAGGTAAAAGAAAACCAAGAAATAACTTAGAAAATATGCTAATTATTCCGCACATTGCTCTATGGGTAGCTCATAAACTGTCTTTCATAGCTGATTATAAGTAAGACAAACCATTTTTAGATTAAAATGTTACAAAATAATGTTAAAATGATGTAAATTATGACAATATGTGAATAAACAATTCGTCCATGTACTATTGTTGCACTTTTCTTGCAGTATGAGAACTGCTTAAAGAAGTTCTTCAAATACCATAATACTGATGTCCTCCTGTATTTAGCCAGAGCCTACTACAAATGTGGTAAGCTGAAAGAAAGCAAACATGCGTTACTGAAGGTTAGTTCAACTGCAAATAAACTAACACTTCCTCTTGTTGTTTTTATATCATTCATTAGATTTACGTATCTGTGGTATTGTTTCAAGTTCAACCACAAAATATTTTTCCAGATGTTAACAATGTCAAAATGCACAATGACAACCCCCTAAGACGTGTTCAAATAAGCTTTTAGTTCTGTGAATATCTCTGTCTGATTTCCATAAATGTATACCTATGAAATTAATTAAAACAAGAAAGATGAAAGTTTCTATCCAAAGGACAAGTTCACAATATATGTGGCCGCGTTTAAATAGAATACTCTTTCTTTTTCCAGGCCCGGCATGTGTCACCTCATGATTCATTATTGATGTACAACTTGTCTCTAGTGATGCAGAAATTAGCCACTCAAATTCTGAAAGATGAAAAAAGTAACTTAAAAACTGTCCTTGGTGCAGTGCATGACTTGGAGCTGGCTCACAGGTATGACAACTAAATCATAGGATTTCAAAAAGCGAATTTCTGATAACACTTTTTCAAACAGCTCCTTTAATATCCATAGACTACTGTAATAACATATTGAAGATATTGTATTTTACCTGTATTATGATAGCTATCGCTTCGTTTTACAATACTTTACTAAAATTTGTGCATCTTTTAGATATTTTACGTATTTGGGTTCGCATGGAGATAGAATGAAGTTTGATTTAGCTCAGGCCGCTACTGAAGCCAGACAGTGTTCAGATTTACTAAGTCAGGCGCAGTATCATGTTGCACGTGCTCGCAAGATTGATGAAGAAGAACGCGAGATTCGAAGACGCCAGGAAGAAGAACGTGACGCTATTCGACAAAAACAGCTCCATGAGCAGGTTAGCTATTAACTCTTACTGTAATTTGCATAATTTCTACTTGGCATTTAATTTTGCCATAAATCTGAAATAATTCCACTTCACAAAAATTTGTATATTGGTTGCCGATTGACTTTTAGGGCATCATGAAAGGCATACATAAATATGCAAGCTTTTAAACTTTAATAGTTCAGTGTATTGCAGCATGTATAGAAATTGCTAGGAGTTACAGTTTTTTATTGTAATAACTCGTGTGTATGGTTATAACATTCCATTCTACTGTTATCATCAAGTAACCTTTTAAAACTTCTACCCAATGTTTTGCTCTACAGGTGATATTTTGTCATATGTTTGTCAAAATAGTCACATGTCACGTTATTTGTGTCATATTCAATATGATTAATTCTTTACAGCTTGAGAAACAGAAACAGAAGGAAGAGGTAGAAAAGAAGTTATTAGAGGAAAGAGCCAAGTTTGTAGAGAAGACAAAGAAATTGTTGGTATTTGAAAATGTTGCCGATGACAAACCTAAAAGATCCGGTGGAAAGGTAAGATATTATTTAGAAAAAATGACTGTTGTTATCTTCAGTTTATTTATACCATTAGATTCCCCATCCATCTCGGTTATAATAAAATAGAGCAATGTTTCCCCATCCACCTCGGTTATAATGTTATTCAAATATAAAATAGAGCAATGTTTCCCCATCCATCTCGGTTATAATGTTATTCAAATATAAAATAGAGCAATGTTTCCCCATCCACCTCGGTTATAATGTTATTCAAATATAAAATAGAGCAATGTTTCCACATCCATCTCGGTTATAATGTTATTCAAATATAAAATAGAGCAATGTTTCCCCATCCATCTCAGTTATAATGTTATTCAAATATAAAATAGAGCAATGTTTCCCCATCCATCTCGGTTATAATGTTATTCAAATATAAAATAGAGCAATGTTTCCCCATCCATCTCGGTTATAATGTTATTCAAATATAAAA
>JAOXYB010080276.1:11981-40394 GCA_028565635.1 Phoronis ovalis
AATATAAAATAGAGCAATGTTTCCCCATCCATCTCGGTTATAATGTTATTCAAATATAAAATAGAGCAATGTTTCCCAAGCTATTATCTCTTTATGACATGAGTGTACATCCTCTGATACACTCAGTTACAAAACCAACCCAGGAATCGCACTATTTCATTAGCAAATAGACCCGAATTCAAATTTCAATTTTCAAAAATTTGTATTGATCTCAGTTTTTTTTCCTTTTATCAGAAATTGCAACATGATGTGATTACAAAACAATCAAAATTAAAATGCTACCCTCCCAAAACAGAGAAAAATTATGTGTATTAATATGCTGGTACTATATTCGTGTAGTGTCAACGAAGCTTTGTGCTATGGTATACTGATGCAATAGAATAATTTTGAAAAAATATAGAAATCATTAATCAACTAAAAAAGTAAAAAAAGAAGATTGCAATCAAAGCTTGGCATCAGTACCTGTTCAAGCTGTATGTTTGTCACTCAATGTTCCTACAACATGTTCTAGTACTGCACTGGAGATCTGAAGATAATATGTGAATGATATGATTCTTCTAACATTAGATTTAGTCCAAAACTGGGCAAGGACTGGTGAAGCCCTATGCCCAGAAGTAAAATTCAGTTTTTGGCTAAATTTTTGTAAGGTTAATTATCTTGCTGAATCAATTTGTCATCGAATAAACACCCTTTCTGACGTATGTTAGATTGTTGCTAGAGTCAATTTGAAATGTGTAATTAAATAATATCTTATAAAGTAATAGCTGAAATGTTCTGAAGCACTTTAGTCTACTTTCAGCGAAGCAAGAAAGCTGATGATGATGACCTCATTGATGATAGTGACACCGAAAATGAGGCTCCAAAGAAGAAGAAACGCCAACGGGGCTCTGATGTTGATGATGACGATCGTCGTCCTAGGCATAAGGTTAAGAGGAAAAGGAGGTATGGTACATAGCAGTTGTTCACATGCAAAACAACCTGTTTGTTTCTAAGTTGATATTTAAACTAGAAAAAAAAACATTCTTGTGTGTCATTTTATTCGCAAGGTACATATTGAGTTGAAACCAGTCATAAAAAGGGAATATTATTTCATGGTTGCTTGCTTAACAAAGATGATATTCCTCTTAGGCCCAAGAATAACAAGGGTGTTGATAGTGATGAAGAAACCCAAGAACGGAGAGATCGGAGGCCCAAACAGAAACAGCGGAAAGAGAAAGTTGTACAAGATGAAGATGGCCTCACAGCTAAACAGAGGAGAAAAATTAAATCAAAAGCTATACTCTCATCTAGCAGTGGATCTGATTCTGACCGTGATAAGCTGAGAATTGAAGAAAGGTACGTATAAATTATAGTAAGGTTTTGCTACGTTGTACAAGCTAAGCCTTCTAGTATTTCATGTGATTGTGCTATATCTTCTTTGCCTCATTATAGTAGTCCATTACAGAGAGCTTGTAATCTTTGAATTGGGCTTTGTGGAAATAACTTAAGGCTATTTACTTCCATTCTTCTCCTGGCTACATGTGGCTTTATGGATTAGTCAGAACTGTCAATACTTTCGCAGTATTTGACTTATATGATGTCAAATCAATACATGTTTATCATTTGCGTATATTACAGGAGTGGCAGTGCTAGTGCCAGTCCTGCTGCGAGTGGCGACAACAGTGAAAGAGAGGGCAAGGGTAAACGTCGACGAATCATATCATCAGGCAGTGGCAGTGATGCAGGAAGTGCAAAATCTGGTAGTGAATCTGCAGGTAGATCTGGAAGTGAGTCTGCGGGTAGATCAGGAAGTGAATCGGAGAATAAAGGCTCACGTAAATCAAGAAGTGGCTCAGAAAGTGAGGGTTCTCACAAATCTAAGAGTGGCTCAGAAAATGAGGGTCCTCGTAAATCAAGAAGTGGCTCAGAAAGTGAGGGTTCTCATAAATCTAGAAGTGGGTCAGAGAATGAGGGTTCTCGTAAATCAAGAAGTGGGTCAGAACATGAGGCATCTGATAGATCAGCAAGTGGTTCTGATAATGAAAAATCTGGTAGCGGGTCCGATGTTGAAGGGTCAAGAAAATCAGCAAGTGGATCTGATAAATCGGATAATGAAGGAAGTGGGTCTGAAAAAAGGGCATCTGAAAGTGATGCATCTGGTGATGAAGGGTCAGAGAAGGAGAATTCTGGATCGGGAAGTGATCGTGGATCAGGAAGTGGAAATGAGTCCGGTAGTGCAAAGTCTGGAAATGAAGACAGTGATTCATGTTGAATGAGAATTGTGACTGACCTTAACCTGAAATTATGGACTTGGAATAGCCTTGTCAGAGTCTCGAAATAAGGATTGGATTAATTCAGGGAGGCACTGCACTGACAGACAGGGACTTATTAAAACTTGAAACTTAAACATTGGAATAGTACATGTTAAGTTTGTAGCACTTATAATTTTTTTTAACTTTCAAATATCCTTGTAGTACTGAAATTGAGGAAGTTTTTCATCTACCAGTGATACTTGTGACGACAAAATTTGATGTATTTTAAGCTAAAATCTTAAAACGTGATGTGAAAATGTGCATTGAAGAATTTAAGAAGTTTTATTAGAATATTCATTGAAAGATATTCTCGTTTAAATCACTTAAATTGAGTTTACGAATGAATAATCTCTATAATTGTGAATTAAAAAGATGTGAAAGCTTTACAATTACAAGTAGCCAGCTTCTAAGCTGTGCAGAGAGATGTGAATTCAACATATATGTTTTTCATTATCTAAATGCAAGTAATAGAAATCTTGAAATGTGACACTACCTATATTATACACTGTGTTGTGGTTCTAATTTCAGATGTGCACAGGGAATTATTAGGTCAAATAGATTGTAGATGGCTTTCAAAAGCAAAAATTTCAAAAACGTTGTTTCTTGTTCTTGCATCCTTAGAACAGTGATTGCATATCTATTTGTCTCACATCTACTGCTGGTACTACAGTTAGCCGAATATTTGCAAATAACAGAACATAAAATAACAGAGCTTTGTACTGATTATGTTCTCCTCTGATATTTATCTTCAACTGTTAATAAAAAAATCTGAAAATAAATTTTCAATTTATTAATTTAGTTTTTTTTGTGATATACATGTTCTTTGATAAATTGTTATGTTTTTGACCAAACGATTTCATTTGGAATAGTGTTTTTAATCAAAGATCGTGCGTTATATAACACTATAAATATTATTTAAATGACTTTCCCATCTAATTCAATAGTAATAGCATCAACTTCATTTTTTGTTGGAAAATATAACTGACAGCGTGGTTTAATTTATCCAGTCCAGTCACAAAGCAAGAAAATTGTTTCGCTTCCGATATCTGCAGCTGATATTTAGTACGCACATGTAAAATATTGTCACGTTGGAACATCATGAGTCGCAGTTTCCATGTGTATCAAGGGTCAGTCATGTTACCCACCTGTTTCTTAGAACATTGCTAGGAGAAAGGGAGGGACATTATTGACGAAAGAACAGGGAGAAAATACTTACGCTGTTCTTTTATATTTAATAACATCTCACACGATATCCCATGCGATTCAATCCAAACTGTTGTAACACGCGAACTAACGTATGGCGTCTACAATTGGGCTAAGAATACAGCTATTTATTTTATTTTTCTTGGTCGATATATGCTTAGACCTATTGTCAATTTTGTTTAAAATTAGTATAACATTTCCAATAACATAATTTGCCACGGCTTGAGCAAGAAACGGTTTTAAAATTATCCTGTTACATTATCACTACAATTGTGTCTCATGTTTTCAACTATTATTTGCACATGTTTAAACAAGTAAGAAATTTAGGCGACTTGAGACCACCTGGTGGACATATCAGGAAACCCAGCTTCACACTTCCCAAACACAATTTAATAAATAGATTAAGAAAAGTAGCACCACAATTGCAATGCCGGTATTTACCGGGTAGGTAATAAAGGGGAGATTTGTTTTTGAAACAAGAATTTAATTGTTCGTTAATACCTAATTGTTTAATATATATTGTGTTGTTGCAGCAAACCAAGTAGAGGTATAGTTCTTCTCTAGATATCTGGCATGACAACTACTACTGTGTCAGGATATAATCCCAGCTGTATATTAGTGGACAGTTTTCCTTGTAAATTTCTTGTTTTCTTTCTATGCGCCCATGGTTATTTGATATTTATAGGTAACGCGATGTTTGAAGAATATAAAGAAACATGAAATATCATATTTCATAGAAAAGCAATGCGATTCCTTCGAGTAAGGTGCAGATGTGATCTGTCTGAATGCGGTTTCCAACATTTCTCAAGTCAGCCATAATAGAAAAAAAATCCACACACGAAGAGCGCGGCTGTAGGCATGAGATACACGATTGTTATGATTATTTTGTTACTGGCTAATTACTGTAAAGAGATTTGTTTATATTGACGTAGAATGGAAATTAATTGTGCCCTTACGTCATAGTTTTTTATAGAAATGAATACATACTTTAAAAATTTACTGCATGAAATAAATAAACTCATTTGAAGATGCTAGTGAGTAAACCATGCGGAAATGCAAGTGTTTACTGGTCAAACAGATCGACTGTAAAGGGATGTTTTGGTTTACTTGACGTCACACCTTTTTATATAATACATAGAAAAATACAAATTTAAGGAACATAGAAATGAAGATATTATCAAAGAAAAACTGTTTCCTTGATGTCATTTAAACTTAAACCACAACATTATAAAAAGTGCTAGACATATCTGAGTGAGTGATACTCATGTAAATTATCATTATTCATAATTCAGATTCGCCTGTTTTTAGAACAGCAAATATTGTATAAAAACAGGTGGCATTTGTTAATAAAACTCATTCAAGGATCAAACTAAACTTTTAAAATTTTTAGTATCATTCCAGTCTTTTTTAAATCACTTTTTACTTCGGTAGCTTGCCATTTTTAATTAAAACCCCAGCATGCCCTGATCACGATTATCCAGAAACAGGGATTCATTTTGACTACAGCCAGCTGATCTCATATATCAATAGGTCAATAGGTAGTTGGTTGAGGTAAAATACTATCGTATTTAAGCATAAAACTGGATGTGCATCTACACTTCGGCCTCACAACAGCTGCCGTAGTGTCCGTTAATCTTTCTTCTAATCCTCGAGAAACCCGGGGACCACCTTTAGAGCTGCTGAATATTCCAAATTAACGTACTACGTAATAGATGAGGCAATACTGCAATCTCTTATACACGTTTTCAGGAAAATGTCGTGCTCCTAGTAATAATTAAGGTCCGTTTGCTGGTTATTTTTTTAATGTACTCATATCATTTTATGCCTTTGGTTATTGATTTGAAATGACATGTATGTTGTTATTTATAGTGCATGTTAACTTTATTTTTAGTATTTGGAGTAATATAAAATCACTACAAAAGCCATCGACGGTTTCCGCAAAACATGCTAGTTACTCCATACATGACCCCTAATCTTTTTTATTTTAACACTTAAAAAATATATGTCACGCTTTAAATTAGAATTCTATTTTTTTACAATATGTACATAAAAAACTTTATAATCTATAAAATAATTATTTTCATCAGCTACAATTGTTATCAAATTACATCTCTCATTAAAATGTAATGGTAATTAATATCAAAGTTGAAAAGTAATAATAAATTCCGAGAATAAGAACATAAAAAAAGAATAAATATGGCATATTACTAAAGACATATCTTCTAATAGTATCAGTGTGAATGTTTAGGTTTATGTTGCCTATAGAATTTAAAAAATTCAGTGTTTTTTTTCCTTGAAAACTTATTTCTAATTAAAAAGTACTTAAAAATAACTCAAGCGGAAGTAAGAATGTTCTGTTACTATTATACGTATATTTCTGCTACTGTTCGCCTCAAAATAAATAAGAATCACTTTTTTAAAATAACTTAAGAAAACATAATTATCCAAGCTGCACATTACATAATTATTAGATCTAGTACTGGTGTCAAATGCTTGTATGAAACGCACATTATTGTCTCTGAAGCTTATTTGTTTCATTTCCACCGCTATTACTTTAGTTATTAACTGAGATTACCTTGGGATTTATTTTTGTATGCTCAGCTTTGCATACTGCATTGTTTAATTACTTTGCTATTACTATATTTGCTGATTTAGATTTTGTCTATATATTATAAAATGATTATTTCACTTAATTTTGTAATGACTGACAATAAATCTGTTTCGTTGTACCTCTACTGGGATAATTGTGAGCTAAAGATTCTCCCTGGATAATTCTCATTGTGATTTTGCTTAATTATTTTGTTATTTACACACTATTTAATTAATTTTTTCCTGGATATTTCTTTATGTGTTGCCAAACTTTTCGTTTATATTGCTATACCTTTTCTTTATTAATTTACTAATTTATTGACACCCTTATTTTCTGCTTGTTAAATAGATTGTCCACATTTTTAAACTTGATTATTCTTGTATTGCATCTAGTTACACCCTTTTAAACTTTGTTAATTAATTTGTTTATGATATTTTCATTTATTTGATGAATAACTTCTTATTGAAAGATCATTATTGTCGCTTATTACTTATTAATTATAGCTTTCTGTCCAAGCATTCTGCTGGTGCACACTTTTTAGCATATTTTCCGCAACACTTGTTGAACAAATTAGAGTTTGTTTTTAGTTGTTTTTTTTTTGTAATAGTAAGCAATACCGTGGTGAACTGTAAGCTTCAACAAACAAAACAGGCTGGTTATATGAGGCAGGTTATATAGGCAGGTTATGTAGGCAGGTTATATAGGCAGGTTATATAGGCAGGTAATATAGGCAGGTTATATAGGCAGGTTATATAGGCAGGTTATATAGGCAGGCCTAGCTGACAACGAACTAGATCAGCAGCGTGCTACATCTCAGTCGTCATCATTACAACATGTTTTACTGCTTCGAAGCATATTTGCATCTTATTTGCATGATGTATGTTATACGATCAAAAAAGCTCGCTGTGATCGATACATGAATGAGCTATATAACAGAATTAGTAATTATCTACTTTCCCAGGTAATCAGCGTGTAGACATATAATTAGTACTTTATTTTTACAAATTCATAGGAAATGTTTCATGTTGCATAGTATTGATTAACATGTGCATTGAAAAACCTTGATAAAGAAATTTTCATTAAATAACGCTGGAGCCATTAAATTTTCTTTTTGCATTTTAAGTAGAAACAATAAGCTGTTTAAAAAGTATACAAATGGTCATGAAGATATCATAAAATATCCATTTGTGGTTAATTACTCTGTTACTGCGCCGTTGCGTGCTAGTAGTTCTATCCAATTATGATATCCTGGACACCTGGGAGTTTTTTTTCTTGCATATTACGCTCTAAGTTGAATCATCTAGCAATACTTTTTGCGTAATGAATGTAAATTTATATATAAAAAAGGAAATGATAAAACATAGTGTTTAGAGATGAGGGAGCTATATACTACATTTGTGGAACATGGAGTACAAACCGGGTAATAAATACAATCCTTAATGTTTCGAGTGTCTCGACTACATGTATCTTGCAGGGTACTTGATCTTAATCTGGAATAATATGGATATTGCCTTGTTGCTAATAAAGACAGCCCCCGTTATTAAATTATATAAAATTTGCCTTGTCCCTTACAGGAAATTTGCCTCTTAGAACTGTAAAGCTATCACGCACCCCGAACCAACTGATAATGTATTAATTAAAAAGAAGATTTTTCCAATAGTTTTAATAGAGAATTAAGATTATAATTATAAATTACCTGTGCATTATAAAACACTGCAAAATTACATATATATGACGTTCTTTTCAGTCTTCAGTGATAAATATACAGATCTTTAATAGTATTTATTTATTTATGGGGTATACAGGTGCGTTATGTGTAAGACGTTCATAATATTAAAATCTATTTTACTACCTACGTGATTAGAATAAAGCTGACTGGATTAGTAGAAACGCGACAATTCACGTAACATTAGGCCAGGAATTAGCCTAATTACATGAAATCTATTAGACAGTTGCCAGTCTTTGCCAATCGCCTCTGGAATAACAAATTTCTTATAATATATAAATGTCATCAGATGCCCAGAGGCAAAATTAATCATTGGCTGCTATATTATCTAAATGATGCACAAAAAAATGCCATTTAGGTTTTTATTTATTCAACTAAAATTATAGCACTTGTATTAATTAGAGGAAATAATTTTATCTCGTATTTGAAAAGATAGCTTAATTTATTTTATTTATGCTATCAGATCATAAAAATACGGATTTCTCTCCCACAGCGATCTTATAGAATCTGAAAATTGCATAGTAATTTAAAAAGATACGATTAAAAAATATAAGAAATCAGTGTAATTACATAATTTCTCATAAAAACTTGCATAATAACAAAATCACATTTGTGATAAATGTGTTAATAGTTAATAATTCAACCGTTTACAAGTTGTGATCACTTTGTTAGAAACAAGCACAGTATATTCATAACAAAGAAATTCACTCTGAAGCACGTCAATTGTTTGAGTAGTGCAATTTCTACGACAACTAGACAAACTCCCTCATTTGTTCATAAAGGCTTTGAGCCCGGAGAGGCCACTGCCATTCACAGCCACTGTATAACGTACTTCCCCATAGGCCCTCCTTTTTCAACCTCCTCTCTCACCAAGGGTATCTTTTTCACGTTTATTTCCATGGAGTGTTTTTTTGCAAATAAAGTCTAACCATGGGTTACATATTTTTAAATAGATGATTATTTACCGCAAGGTGCCACATTTTTGGGATTTTGTCTAGTTTTTTTGCCATCGGGCATACATTCTGGTGTTTATTCTAGGAGTTTTTACCATGGAGGTTTGTTCTTTTCAAATAAATTTTTACCATTTTTGGGTATATTTTCTGAATTCATTTTTTACCATAGGTATTTTTATGGGTCTCACACATTCACCAAGTTTATAGCAGGCCTGTTACCGCCAAAATATAATTACACGTAGAATGAACGGTACCAGTCGTTATCACTTAGCTAGTGTCTAGGATCGCATACATGTATTCTATGTATATCCTCACGTGTGACTGAGAAGACTAGAAGAATGGGATGGCAATAAAAATATAAAAAAATATTAGTAAAAGTAGATTAAATTCATGAACAACACAAAGGAACATAAAAGTATTGTGAACATACTCGCACGTGCTTTTTCATCCATATTGAGTAATGCATGAAAACGGGATGGTGTTAACGAATTTGGTTAGGAAATAAAGGAATGAGACTTCGAATTATGACAATAAACACATCAGGTTACAGCATACTTAATTTTATTTAGGTAAAACAATACAAATAAATATTCCTCAAAATGAGCTTTCATTTACAACTTTTATCATAGCACAAACAACAACTTCACACAAAACATAAAGCTACCTTTTTCCCCAGGTTAAATATGAGCGAACAGGTGGTTGAGGTTTTCGTTCTTCAGGACGAGCGTATTGTGCTTGTAACTGATAACCGAAACTTGGTGTTCGCTTGTGTTTTCTTTTATTTGATAATTTATCATTTTTTCTATCATTTACATTATATTTTCTATTTGACCTTAAATCGTACTTATTATTTTGTTGAAATAAATATGGATTAAAGCCAGTTTTGTAACCATTATCCCTCTGGAAATTTGAAAATGTATCTCTGATATTATTTTTGGTTAAATCTTCCAACCAGCTGTTTGAATACCTTGGTGACTGCAGTATGATCTTCGTCCATATACTTGACCCACCTCTCCTAGGATTTATATAGCTATTTTGATTCCGTATGCTTATGTCGGACGACTGAGGCTTAGCTTTCAAATGACGTAGCACGTCATTTAAACTGAACTGTCCATTTAAGGCGTCGGATCTTGCATAGTGTTCACTTGAGTCTCTTTTTATACCAAATGTCCTATCATCTTCATACTCATATGGAATATAACGAGCGTTAACAACCGTACTATTAATAATCAACAAAAACGTGATTTCCAGAAAAAGAGATTGTAATACATTTCTAACGGCGTATCTGTAGTAATGTTTATTATTTGTTCCAAAGCGGATCCGTGGAACCGCAGCAGCTGCGCCCATCTTCAAATTATCAGCCTTTAAGGTCTGAAATGAAAAAAAAATGTAATGTTGCTGCTTTTTTAAAGAACATGACTGAATGAAAAATATTGTTTGCTGTTATTGTGTCACTAAACCTCGAGATATCTTTTCATTTGGTTGCTTGTCTTAAAATTCTGCTATTATACATTTACGAATTTGAAAATGTGAAATTGATAGTATATGAATAAAGCCAACCATCGAGATGCTAAAGAGTTATTGGACACAATCGAAACAATGACAGCAATACATAGATTCCAGGATAAGATTAACAAGAATCTGTTCCATGCACAAAACAAATATTTAGGCCATTTAGAGATGAAGGTATTCATCCCGGTATTCATTAACTCAAATCCATACAAAATAAAAATCGACCAGTGCTCCCCGCAGAATATGCCTAGCGCATTCAAGTGGCTATTCAGGGTACGCTTCTTTCAAATTCATGTTATTTCCTTATGTATCAAAACCGTAAATTTTAAACTTTTATAGTTATCATTGTGTCACTAACAGGACATAAGTTATCCTCTTGATTGTGGTGTCTTAATTGAATAATTTCCATAAGAGGAAAAATCATTTATTGTCATCCTTAAATCCGTAGTAATTAATTTGTTATTAAGGGTACGCTTCTTTTTAAAATAGTACCATTTTCTTATGCAGCAAACCCGTCGCTAGACTATAGACTATGTGCTCCTAGTTGATTGATTTCCAGCAAGAATGGTAGTTTCACTACCGTCTCATTAAAATACGCTGTAAAGCGCAAAACTGTGCTCTTCGCGAACCAGTATACTTTATCGTAATTAATGGAATACTATTACACTAAATTAAAAATGAAACCCACTGCGTTTTACATTTACCAAGAAAGTTATTATATTAGACTTTACATTTTGTGTTGGAAATTGTTAAAGGAAACTTATAATTATGAAGGTTTAGTAATAATTTGTATTGCTTAATAAAGCTAGGATATATAAAACTCTAGAGTTTTATATATCCTAGAATAAAATAACCGTAAGTTACTTACATGTATACCGCGATTAAAAACTAATGATTTGGGTTTAAAGCTATAGGCGTGAAATACACAATAAAACTGGTACTGCAGATTGTTATCACAATTTAATAGTAAATTCCTTCTGCTCTTAATGAGTGATTTAACAAGTTTGTAAAGATTAAGACACGTGCGCTTAAGTAATATAGAATTTTGATTACGATATTTACAAGCAGACTTGTCAAGTTTTTTGTTAATCATTCTTCTTTTATTCATTTAATAGCTTTTAAAAACGAAAATAATATTTCCTCACACATCTACCTTATATAATTTGTGGGTTGTGTTGAATAACGAGAAAGTTATAGCTATAGTACTTGTTATTAATCAACGTTTAAAGCCACCAAACTTGAATAAAATTGCTTTTGATAGTTTATGATTTAGTTTTAATTCGATACACTTAAACTATAGTTTTCGATACCAAAAAACAATTATGTATTTGCAAACAAAAAGAAAATTAATTACAATTTGATGACTAATTCCATTTTTACTATTAATTCTGATTAAAGTAAGAAAGAACGTACAATTGATAACACGTTCAAATATTACCTGTCAGACGTTTCGTAATCGTTACTTTTGTTAAAATAATTGTTAAATTAGAAATGAGAATACCGTACGTGAAATTATGGGTAATAACAATTTCGACTCAAATCGTTGCTTTACAGGCATCTGTAGATACACATTATTTTGAATAATTTCATACTATGGTTTCAGAATGTTTAATGGTTTTGACAAATAAATATACTGCAAGAGGGTTCTGGTGAAAACAGGAGAGTTAACATGTTTGACTCCAAGTGATTTTTGGCAAAATGTTATCTTGCTAATTAAATCCATCGCATGTACAGTAACTGATACAAATGTATCACACACATAATTCAATCCGAATAAAAAATAGATGCTTAAAAAGTACAATACAGTATATTTTACTTACGTTAATAGACTGACTTAGCTTGTGAATTGCAAATCGCCTTACTATAACTTTTGTTTTTGCTATAGGCCTATAACATTACTTCAAAGCAAACTGGTACTGTCTACTGCTTATCTCGTATGACATATTTGTAACAAGATTTAAAAATATCATTGAATTTAATGATCCGTGATAATAAGCCGTCACTCAGACGTATCCTGGGAATCAGACAACAGACTCCAAATGTAAACTTAAACAATTGTAAAAACCATCGCCTGTTTTGGCCAGTAAGCGAAGCTCGTATGTATACTTGATATAAACAAATCATACACATGTGTTTGAATCAAAAACATAACTCTAAACAAATTATAAAATGTTTTACTCACTTGTAATAAATTGATTTAGCTTAATTCAAATTCCAAATCGCCTCGGGAGAATATATCTCTTCTTTGTCAAAGTTGCTTCGCCGATAACTGCTACTTTCTTCTAGATTATTTTATTAATATGACATATTTATAACAGAATTACAAATATCATTCAATTTAATGAACCATAATAATTATAAGTCGTCTCTCAGACTACACCATAACCTGTGACAAAATGTATCTTGTCTAATTATATCGTAGAATCTCAACGTCTATTTATAGCATGTTAAATCTAAAACTACATTTCCTGTAGAATAATTTGGAAAATATAGATTTAATTTATTTAAATATTAACCAAACAAATCAGAGGCCAAATATAAACTCCTACAAATATTACAACAGCTTTTACAATCAACGTCACGTCATATCCGGGCTTCTTGTGGTTATAGATCATTTACCAATATCTAAAATAAAAGAAATTGTCTTCATAAGGAATGAATGAACGAAATGAATGCAACAAAAACAAAATTATAATTTTACAATGAAGTGATGTAAACGTAATATGACTACTCAAAACATTGAGATCATGATGAAACTACGGGGCTGTCAAGATAATTTGATGACGTCTTCTTTTACTAGATCTAGTATTATTAAGAATTATATATGTAATTAGAAATCGAAGGTAATTTATGAAAATGAGAGGAAACTGTCGACTCTATACACCTTTAACTTTGTCATCATGAAAATATTTAATTGCGATATTTGCGTGCAAATAATTGAAAATGCATTTTGCGAAGGACTTCCGACTCTGTATTAACGAATAAGTGAAATGCATTGTAATACAATACAGTTGATATTATAAACAATTATGTAAGTATTAAAATCAGTATAGGAATAATATATTAATTATTTTATAATGAACTCCATCTACCCACTTTTACCATATATTTATTTAAACAAGAGTAGCAAGTTGCCTCCCTTTTTTCCTCCGGCGTGCTATATTCCGACACTAGCTTGATTCAAAGGCATGCTGCGTACTACTGATTTCTTAGAATCATAATACAATTGCCTACGGTTCTCCGCTAAAGTTATCGTGTTTAGAGAATAGCACTAAATTTGCACTAATCTCCATGCACTATTTCATTTCTATTTTTATATTATGTCTGTATTTTTAGACACGTGTATTTAGTACAGTGATCGTTACTTTTAGGAAACGCTTAGCAAGCACACCTTAGAATGAACTTTCTAACCAATAAGTTAATAATCAAATATAAATTTAATTTAAAATAAAATTCAAAGGCTTCGCTAATGACGAAATTATTTTATGATATTTGCGTTACATTTTGTTATTTGAACTTAATTATTACACCATGTAGTCTATTGCGATTCAAAATTGAATTATACTTTTTATCATTAGCTTATTTCAAACGAAATATTCTAATTAAATTAGACAACTGAAATTATTGCAATTAAAATATATTAATTTTAATAGGCTTTTAATATTTCTGTACTATGGGTAAATAAGTACCTAGATATAAACTTTCATGACGAAACTAACCAGAGAATGTTTCGTTGGGGTTTCGTTACATGTAGCAATTATGTTTGCCCGCGGACGGGCTTAGCTTTTTATTTAAGAGCGAGTGAAACCTGGGAGCGTCAGATTTGGGAGACAGCCAACTTATGACGTTCTTTAAGTGGTTCATTAAATTATCATGTTTTTAATCCTGATTTTTATTAATTTCCATGAAGGTTTCGTAAATTTCCTAACCGGGGTAATGGTCGGTAATTTTAAAGCATCGTACACATTAAATGTTCTTATGTAGTCGCATCCGGGACCTCTTCCCCCCACTGAAAGGTAAATATCCTTTTACATCATGTACCTGAAATTTTCCATACACACATGTGCGGTCAGGGCGTTCCGTGAGTGAATCATCCCCGGGGAGTAGTCACTTAGAAACTTAATTCAATTATAAATATTTTTCACATCATCTCATTAACCGAGTTGCATACTGATTTTTGACAAATCCGACAAAAAATCAAAAATGAGCAGAGCAGAGAAGAATGTAACTTATAAAGACACCCATACCTCCCGGTATATTTGTTATAGCTACATGTTAATTGGGGACATAGTTACTCAATGCTGCCACACATTGTAGAACAATTGGTTTCATATTTTATATATACACCCTTGTGGTAAGATGTCAAGAAATGATCGTACAAGGAAATATTTTAATAATTGTTTATTTCATAAATTAAACAACTTTTAATAAACCTGTTCATTTCCATAAATACATATCTTTCCAAAGCAACAAACTGCAAAAATAAATTTATGAGTAACCATTCAAAAATGTTGAAAACAATCATGAAATCGACTGTGCTTACATGGAGATCTCTTTTATGGTCAGTATTTTTTGTTTACCGTTCACAGGTATCGCTTTAGTTTAAAACTGTTGACTTGATTAAACAGATGAGTCATTCATATTTGATAGTATAGTCGTGGTAACCTATGAGCGTGCATAAACAGTAAAAATTCAATAAAGATTTTACATCTTGATAAACAAACAAACTACAAATACAGAAGCTTATGAAACGGACACAAATATATAGAAGAACAGTATATTGTTTATTAAGCAAAGCGAGAAATCATAATTAAGTTACGTATCGATCACCGTCGCATGCGCTGATCCGTGAGGACTTAAAATAATATTTGACCAATAAAGTGTTTTATGACAACATTTTATAAATTATATTTGACTTTAATTTAATGCTTTCTGGGTTACTGCAAAGTGTAATCGTAGCACGTGCTCCTTGACAACATCATTTGTTAGATGTATAGTGAGTTGCACTATTCCAAAGATCGCATGCACAACCTTTTCAAAATTCGACAGCTGCCTTCGGCCTTTGCGGTAATTTAAGTACAACGCCCAGTTTTGTGCATTCCCGTGTGTATTTTGCTGAGCCAACTTGATTCACATCTCTGAAAACTTCTCTTTGAAGTTTCAAAAACTATTGGTACCACGACCAGAAAAGTCTTAGATATCATTTTCTGTTAAGGGTTCAATTTTCAAGCGCTGTTAAAAGAATTAATTGTCAAGGTTTCAAAAATCAAACTTTGTTGTTTATGTTTAACATTAATGTTAAAACGTGTTCTGTGTTTCCTAACCTCCGAGTCCTCTTACCATATTATAAGCAATATATTAATATTAAGCAATTTAATCCAATAAAAATAACTGGATAGATCGTGGTTACGAATCACACTTCTTAAATGTCACCCTACCCATGAGTCCCATCCCCATTCAAAGGCTCTCCAGGGTCTCCGGTCCTTGGGGAATCACCTAGAAGTATATAAGAGTCCATAGTTATTTCTTCCTCCCCAAATCTCTCTCTCTCCCCCTCCCTCCATCCCTGCCTGTTATCTTGATCGCATCTGTTATCTTGATCGCAGGCATATTCCCATAACAAGATGAAAGATGAGCGCCCCGAAACAGTCAGATAAAGACCCAAGTAAAACCCATACAATAAAAGCCTGGGTCATAAAATAAACTAGTGTCAAAAAGCTGTAAATGCTCACAGCGCAGCTACAATGCAGTATATAGTAAATCCGTATATCATTCTATATGTTTACTGGGATATCTACTGCGGAACAACTAATGATGGTAGTTTCAAAAGCAATATAATCCCTCTTCACTTCCTGTTTTATATATTTATTAATAAAACTATGAAGTATCATAAATTTTAGATGGGACCATTCCCAATGAAAAGCTACGGCCATGTAAACATTTTGTGAATTGCGCAAATTGTTCATGCAAGATAGTAAAATCAAAGATTTTACTAAATTACTTATTAAATATTCTAGATACCTGTGGTAACTTTGGGGTGTCATAGTTCACGCGCTTAACGCAGATGTATACCCATGATGCTGTAAGAGTTAATTAAAAATGACGAAAAATGTGAGACCAACGAAAAAGCGAATGGCCTATTTACACCACGGATATTTATGCAAACAGACATCAAAAAGTCCTGAATCTGAATAGGTGTTTAGAAATTGAAAACATACCATTTATCTTAAATTAAATCCATAAATAAATAATGCATACTTTCGTCTAAAAACAAAATTGTCAGAAAGCAGATCTCAGGATTTGTAAGCATATTATGAGTTAACATGTTAGTGAATTGTTTTTAAAAACTTGTGGAGAATAGTAATACTTTTTACTGGTGAATATGAAAGAAGTTTAGAAATTGGTGGTGAATTTACTTTTTTTTAAGTGGCGAATGGTGATCTGTATGGGGTATACATTCTCCTTTAGTGAAGAAGTAGAACTGCTACAAAAAAGTCAGAAAACAATCACTTTTTTAAAATCATTATTTTAATGTATCATTTGTCATCATTGAATAATAAAATGCCAATGGTACAGTCACTCATTCCTTACGGGATAAACAAAATGTATTTCGGATGAAATGACAGAAATCCTTAGTATTCGTCTGAACATTAAATTACATGCTTAGTGACTCTAAATAGAAGTATGCATAATTCCTTAAATGCTTTTCCTGTGACGATCCTCCGTATTTGAGTAAACTAAAAAATGTATATGCAATTATCGTAAACCCGATATCTACATCTACGTCTTGCGATTGTTTTATGAAAAATGGGGGTGGTCGAATATCAGGAAGTTGAAATTAGCGAATAGGTGGGTGGCGGACTAATGGAAGGAATTTTTTCCCAAAGCCAAAGAAAAAGTGGTCAACATTTGGATGACCGCCGAATAAAGAAGATACCGTTAATTTGGTAGAGAGGTTGCTTCTAACATGGGGGTCATTCTAGTAAGAATTTTTATTACATAAGCGCGTCGCTAAAACAATCAAACAATTAAGCGAAATTAAAATTAAAATGGTTCCCATTTATCAAGCCACAATCAACTGCATAAAATTTAAAAAATGGGATATCTTGCTTGTATGGAGTATTTATTCCTAAAAAATCTCCAGAGATTGCTACAATTTCAAGCGGTTTCTATTCTTTAAAAGGAGTTCCTGTTTTTGTAAACATGAACTGCAACCGACAATTTCCCTATCTGCTCTTAATGTAATATGTTTCTTAGAAGACAAATCCGATCACAACTGTAAATAATGGAAAAAAAATTGTAACAATATTTTCATTTTCATGAGCATTCTCGCGTTAATGATTCTTCATATCTCTTTTGTTGCTGCTCTGTTAACATACATGTGTAGAGGAAATTAACTTATCTACTTTGTATTATATAGCTTTGTTGCAACGCTATGTAATGAAAAAGTAAGATAGTTGAATTATGTTATTCAATAGTTTAAGGAATTTAGATACAAAAAAACACTGTTTATATTTGTCTATAATTGTATTTGTTAATTTTCAAAACCAAAATGAAGAGATAGACAGGAAAAGTATACATTTTTGAAAAGTTGATGATACATGTTGATGAATCCAAAGGAAAAAAGTTGAAAATAATTCTCATGGTCTGATGAGTGTTCATTTTGTGTAAAACTTGGTGTTTTTAGAATTTTAATTTTCAAAAAAATTTAAGTCAGAAACCACTAGCACTGCACCTACAAAGTTGAAACTGGGCGAACATTATCTTTATATATAGATCTAAAAAACTGCCTCAATTTCAGTGACTTTGATCTGACCCTTAATTTTTAAAAAATATATTTTTGAACAAAACAAAATTTAAAAATATGAAACCCTTTTTGTTGATATATATGTTCATTTATGCAAAGTTTCAAGTTTGTAGATGCAGTAGTTTTTTACCTATATTTTTTTGAAATTAAAATTCGAAAAACTTAATTTTTCCCAAAATGGTCTTATTAGATCATATGACCGAATTCAAACTATTTAACCTCATGATTTGTAAAGTTTAGAGTATTAACTTTTTAAAAATGTGTACTTTCATATGATTGTCTATCTCTTCAGTTTATTTACTAAAATAATGTATTTACATTTCTTTGTAGTTTAATAGTAGATGGGTATGTTGCGTCAGCTTTTCATATGTGGTCAAGATCAAATTTTTTTCGGTAGATAGTATTATTTGCCAAAGCAGTCAAAATGCAATTACCACGTCTTTTTTTGCTATGTTTTAATTAGGTGCTAGCACAAACAGGAAGACAGTGAAATGGGAAAGCATCGGCAAACCCATGCAAAATACTTTCGCACAAAAAAACAATCTAGTAGAAAATATTTAATAAGATGACAACTGTCTAGTTGATAAGAAATGGGTAGTTTAAAGTGTTAAGGTTTTTTCTCTAAAAATGCGCTTAATTTATGTACATATTGCAGTGTTATTTTGTCACTTTTATGGTGTGGTGGGATCATTGGACTTGAATTAGTGAAATGGTTGGTGAAGGCACGGAACATATGATCGACTTGATCACAGTAGGCATTTATTGCTTTCATTGTTTTCCATTGGCTGGGAGTATATTTTAACATTTAGAAATGGATAAATCAAGTGGAAATAGAGTTGGTCTACCGAATCATAAACAAACAAAGACGGACCGGACATGCGTTTTTGTTGATCTGAGCTTTCTTATAATATTTTGCTTATACTTTACATGATCCTTAATTTTAATGATTTCTTGTATTCAGTGAATAATATATTTTAAAGTTCTATACATTACGCATACCCTACTCAGTATCAGGTTCAGTATCTCATTTAGTCTCTACGCAGGCTATATATCTTATAAATAAATTTTCAAGTCTAAAAATTGCTTTTATAGTATTTACGCGGCTTTATTACTATCAGTCCATATGTGTGTGTGTGTGTGTGTTGTGTGCGAACTCAATTTGCTAGCATTTATCATTTGCATGACTTAAGAAAGTTGGATATGTATAACATGTATAAAAATAACAAAAAAATAAGTGTATAAACTTGGAACCGGTTGGAATATATCTCATTTGCTACTTGTTCTTAACGCCACCTAGCGCAAGTCGATGTCAATTATCGCGACCTTGACCTTGACCTTACAAATTATAAATATTCATGGTGGAAAACCGCTGGAAAATGGATTAAAGCGATAAGGAAAACATATCGTAAAAGATGTTGTTGTTCCTTCATGACTGCTAGCAATAATAAGCTATATTTTCCTGTCAAGAATGTAAGATTTCAAGGTATGTCACGAAATCTATCACCTAATGATTTTATTTCACTAAAATCAGTATTTGATCTAGCCTATATTTTTGTCTAGTCGGCCGGTTGGGTTCAACTTCAAGTTGCTATTGTTACTTCATATTTATTTTCTAATATTCGGATTCCTTTCAAGGAAAAATTGCTTTTTACCTGAAAACGTGTGTTACAAAAGAATTTTTAAGATACGCACAGAGTTGTCATTTATGTTAGTGTTTTAATTAATCCGAAAACCATGAGATTCTTGGCTTTATTATAGTTCGTACACTCGGGGCTTTCTAGACTATAGTATAGACTATAGTAACTCGGTTCCAAAAGTTTCGGGACTTTTCAAAAGTCCTAAAACTAAATTTAGTCATAGGCCAAATATTAAGTTTTATATATAGTGTTATAAGTAGTAATGTTATGTTTTAATGTTTAATGCAATTCCTCATCTCTTTTGCTAGAGCTGCCGAGTGAGGGATTGCATTAAAAATTAAAACATAAGATTATAACATATAACAGTGTATAAAAACAATTAAATATTGGTCTATGACTAAAATTAGTTTTGGAACTGAGTTTATTAATTTATACCGGTTTATAGCTAATGAATCCCATAATGAATGATCGGATCTACTCACAGACACTCGCGGCTGGTGAGTGTTGGATTTTTAAATAAATAAATATGATATACTATCATATGTCAGAAGGCGACATTTGATAGTATGTTAATTATATTCATTTATTTATAACGCTTTGTTTTGACATGTCATTGACATGTTAGCACTTGCATCTTCTATATTTTTCCGTCTACGAAGTTTGTGGATTTTTTTATTGTTCCAGATTTATATGATTGGGCGAACAAAGATGAACAATGTAAAACATCGTCAAGTTCGGTTCGTATATATACTAGGCAAAACAGTAAGTCGGGTACTATGACAGAAATCAATGAAGTAAAGATCGCATTGTTTCGTTTTAGAGATAAGGTCTATTCTATCAACGAAAAATGTCCTCATGCAGGTAAGTTTTCAGTCTTATGATTAAATCAATTTCATATCCAATTGTTTATTAGAATTGTTGTCCAGTTTGGCTGCTAAAAGAATTGTTATACTACAATTTGTGTTTTACCATTTTCTTTTTGATACATATTAAATTAAAGATAACATTTATAGTCCAGATAACTCGAGAAATCTGTTTTAAAATCGGTAAAATGCAACATCTCCGATTGCTTTTGTAAAAGGCAACTCCCAAAAGGTTTCCCCGCATTAAGGACTACTTTCATCTCACAGCACCAACAAAATTATACTCAATAATTTTCTGTCAAGAGTATATATATAGTGAAGGACACCTCCATCTGGAAGCTGAAGGCAGTAAGCTCTGCTTCAGCATTTATGTTTCTGTTACAGGTGGACCTTTACATGTTGGTGACATAGAAGTTTTACCAAACCATTCTTTATGTGTCCGCTGCCCATGGCACAGCTGGAGATTTGATCTTGAAACAGGAAAAGTTCGTCATCCACCTGGGCGAGACCTCAATGCTGAAGTTTATCCTGTAAAAATTGATGATGATGGAAAGCTTTCTGTAGGATTTGAACAATTTTCTTCTAAATATTTTAATGGAGAGGAAGATTTTTGATGATATATTTGCTTTAGCTGGGACACATAAAAACTGAGTTTTATCATTAGTCCCATGTTTTAAAAAAGGACAACGCGCAATTATGTATATGTAATTAATGCATTATGGATTTTACATAAAATATCAATGGTCACTGGCTTTCAGTGTGTCATGAAGGACAATGGCAAATGGGCATACCAGAGATTTGCATTTTTATTTTATTCTTGATAAAATTAGTGATAGACCATTATAGTAGATTTTAAAAAGCTTTGAACCTTTTAATTGAGATTTTAAAAAGTGAGAGAATAGAATTGTCTTTCATAGAGTTCAAAGAAAAATGTTTATGAGTATCTAGTCTGGATATAGTTTGTATCCAAGCACAAGTATAAATTCAAACACCTAGCAAATTTTTTAAGTTGCTAGCAGACAACTGGATTACATATATGTTATTGTATTATTTTATCGGAGCTTAACAGAACATAATTGGCCTTTATGACTTCCTTACAGATTCAATGCACCAGTAACAATATTGATGTCATTACTATTTTATATAGTTTTTCAAACAACACTTTGTATTGATTTAATTTTGATGTCCATCATATTGGTATCAAGTACTTGACAGCATCTTCAGCACACAAAATTTAAATAACCCGTTTCTAAATGGTCAGGTAACTTGTATACAAAATATCTAAAAATTGCATTATTGGCTTTTCATAACTGAAGGGATAAGATTTAAATCTGATACATTTTGTTATCCAACATCACATAATGGCAGAGACACTTTTCCACCTTTAAGTATCAAGTATGTTGCTTTTAGAATATTTTGTATTTTCTGGAGTGCATTCTTGTGTAGATTACTGTTTTTCGAGGTGAAGTGACCAGTGAACAAAGAACTGTTTTTAACACAAATATGCCAGTTTTAATATTTTTATTGCACAATATACCATGGTTCCACAACAATCCAAAATAGAACGCATGCTGCTCTTCCAAAAAGACAATTTCTTTAAAGTTTCTGTGTCAGACCTTCAAAGTTACAGTAGCTGCCAATGTCAAAGCAATCTGATAATCTCTAAACCAAAATATTTTCACTGTATGTAACAGAAATCCTGTACCAATCTCTTAAAATCTTATACCAGCTATCAAACTTTTCAAGTACTACTGAAAACTACTAATCTGTAGATATGTTGGTCTATTTGAAGTAACAAGTATGTTATAAGTTCTGGTACATGATCAGTGTTTTGTTCTCACATACTGCTAGAATTCAGCAAAGTACAGCTAAGTTTAATTCTGCTTTGAGTGGTCATAAGAATATATTGCAGTTGTCTGGAAATACCAGTAATAGCAAACATAATATAGCAAAGTCACAGAAAGTAGTTTTGTCAAAGCATTTTTTTCAATATATCAAAGGGTACTTGAACTAGTAATCTGTACTTTGCCTACATGGAATGTTTTTTTAAATTAAGATGGAAATTCCTCCCCTCGCATGCAGAAATAATCACCACTTATTTATAACAAAACTGTGGAGTTAATATCTTTATTGGTTTGTTTTGTCCACAAACATTTCACCTAGTACTGAAAGTCTTTGGTGGAATGGCTGAGCAGGACATGTAAACAAGTCTCCTTTGTATCTACTGCTTTTTTGAAATATACTTTTTATCTGATTTTCTATGTTTAAACTGCTATTCTTCTCTGTTACAACTACAGTTTCAGTTTCATCTACACTTTCACTTTTATTTAATTTATCTATAGTTTCACTTTCCTCTCCAGATGTCTCTGTACTCAAATCATCATCTGTTTCTGTACTTTCTGTGTCAGGTTTCTCTCCAATTATTTCTTCAATGTGTTTTTCTTCTGCTTCTTCATCCACAGAAAGGATGACACTCTCACTTGTATCTTCCTTCTCCATATTTTCTTGAAAGGTTTTTGAAACATCAGTATATTCAATGTCATACTCAAAGGCTCTCTGTGTATTTTCACTATCACCCACTTTATTTTTTTTCCTTATTTTTCTTCCCTTTCCTGCTTTATATATACTGTCCTCTTCATCAATTAAATCTAAAAGTTGCAACAGATTAGCCTGATCCTGAAACAGTTGCAAATCCATCAATTCTTCATCCCGTTGAGCACTACAGCAATACAGAGCAGCTGCATCTACAGGATGAGCTTCTGTGTTGAATATGTACCCTCCAGCATCAATAATGCACTCTCCATTAGGAGTGTTAATAACTGTTCCATGGCCCCCAGTGTTATGAATGAAATTTTCAGTATCAAATAGGAGGTAAAGATATTTAGTAGTTTCTGCTAGAAAAAATGATTCCATCCTGTTGTCTAGACTATGGTTTTTGACATCTTTTACCTGAAATGCAAACAATGTGTTGAGGATCGAATACTCTTATGGTAAAGAAAGTGAACTATGATTTGGGATGTAACATAATGTATCATAATCTAATAACAAAGATAATACATGAGCTCCTTGCATTAGATATTACCCATAGATCTTGATTTTCAGAGATCATGCAGAAGCATTGCTTCAATGTAAAAGCATAGCATTGTATACTAAACTTTTAAAATAAAACCATAATTTATAGGACCCACATTGTGGAGGTTTTATATTATTCACAAATTGCCAATTTTAAATCCCCTTTTTGCAGAAACAACACATATTTTATTCCCAACAAACCTTATTTACTATCAAAGCAAAGAAGTAGAATTACTTACAGTTGCATAGCCACATTTGGTTTTAGTTGAATGTTCTATGGATTCCAAAATGTCAGCACCAAGATCCAGCAGGAAAGGATCTTTAGTAGCTTGATATAAATACATGGCACTTTCAATCAATTCTAAAAATAACAACAATAATGGTAAATTTATTTCTTTTAACTTGAGACAAGCAATGTAGTTAAAGTTGTTATTTTCTTGAATGACTTACAGAATGTACAATAGAAGGAAGCTGTTTTCGCAATTAAGTTTTTTTAATAAAAAATACTTGCAAATCTGAATATGAATGTTCTGTTTAATTTTTTCACACTGTAATTTGAATTCTTACCAGGTCTAAGTGGGTATCCTTCTCTATTCTGATGAGGTTCATCCTTTACAATGTTATAAAACTCTGGAGTGAAGCCATATTGTTTCCACACCTGATGATAGTTATGTATGGTTTTCATTGCTTTATCTGTATCTCCAACCAGACTCTGTAACATCAGGCAATATTTAAAAAACATGGTACATACAACTCCAAAATTGTATAATAGCCATCTCACATTATACTACAATGCCTCTCATTGTTCACCAACAGAACCTTTGCACATTTAATGTTTGTATGTTTTGCTTGATATTATATATTATAATTATGGCTTCCAACAATCCAAATAGTTGTTTCATTGGTTCTGTTTTAATAGCTTTTTTTTAGTAAATTTTGTCCAAAGCTTTTCTAAGAAAGTACTATTCATATTTAAACACTATTTGTAGAAATGTTCATATAGACCCGAAAGAAGTGGTTGATGGCCATCTTTAATCCAAAATGGTGGCAATGTCAAAAAAATATTCTTTGATAACTCAAAAAGCGTGAGATCGACTGCAAACAAACTTGAATTAAATATTGCTGGGTTTCTAATTCGAAAACAGTTGTAGAAAATTTAGCATCATCTTAAATCCAAAATGGATTCCATGTCAAAAAATTTGTGTTGGAAGCCATATACTGTGTCGCCGTGCAACACTACAGGTATTTTATATTTTTTATAAATCTTATTAGTGACAAATGCAAGTCTATGAACAGCATCCTTGTTTTAGTTCTCACCCTCTCCTAACACTGTTAATGCATGAGAAGAAACACGGAAATCTAGATCAAAATGTTTCTGTGGCAATTAACCAAGACAGTTGGATAATTGGTTTATTTCTTTGCTGTCAGTGTAAGGCTGCAGTTAAATGATCTGGGAAAACATCCATAACTGTATTACAAATATTTACTTGCAAACCAGGCCAAAAAGCTTCCAAAGATTGGAACATAGGTAATGTTATAGTTCCTTTCTTCATATGTGTCCACATGTACCAATCATCTCTCTTCAAGTATATTTCAAATTTCTTTGTATAATCTGCAACATTAATTGAATCAGCTTATCCTTGTTCACTTTTCACATCAATGCCACCAATTTATTTGAAATCAACAAAACTGTGATTTTGAAAAGTTGAAAGACTGCATTCTTTGAAAATTTAATTGTTCATTGCATTATATTTACACCGTTTTAAGTCAATTATATTTCAATGTGTTTAAGGTGGAGTATAGGTAGAGGGTGCTACTGTTGCATGCATTTTTATCTGTCTATCAAGCCCATTTTTATTAATAAACATTCCTGAAGACGAGGTTTAATAGTAGAAATGAAGGATCTGATATGGCATGCAGAATACTATGATTGCTGAACTAAACATCCCCATGCAGCCATGACTGTAAACTATTATTAATAAAAATGTAGTGCGAAATGTGCTTGGCTCATCAAATTTTCAAAGTATTTTTTTACATAAAAATCAATCCATTGCTATCAATGAAACATACAAAAGTGCGTTTCAGTAAGTCTGTAAATACCTTTGAACATTTCCATAAATTCTGGTATCTGGAAAAGGATGCTTCCTTTCACTAAATATTCAAAGTATGAATCCACACCTGCTCCTATTCCTGAATCTAGAGCTGTCCACACACCTGTCTGGACATTGATGTGATTGCCAACCTACAAGCAAAACAATTATCTTATTTTAGAGTACACATATCCACTTGAACTGACTAATATTTGCACATTGTATTATATGCACCTTTGTGGTTATGTTGTCCAATAATTGCACTTATTTCCGAGTTTGTGATGTAATATTGTGAAATTATACAGATCAAGATTTGGAACAACTTTTGACATTAATACACTCAGCTACCTTGTAATGCTGTCTTGTGTGTTTGTTCCAAGGATATAAGTAAAATAATACATATATTTAGAAAGGGAGACATTTCTGTTTCCATTCCCAGGTACACATAGAAGTTTTGTCCCAAGGTTCAGAAAGTAACTATTAAGTGATATTTATTTTAGTAAGTTCTAACTGAGAATATTTCTTTACCAATCCTATGTCTGATCGAAGATTCCATAGACCTCTCATTGCTTTCATAGCCACTCTTTCAAATACTGGATCCCCAGTCAACCTAGATAAAGCTCCAAACTCCACAATAAATGTACCAACACCAGCCGTGCATGTCACAGCAGTCTCTCCCTTCGGTACACCATAACGCAAGTTAACTGTTCCATAAGGCATTCCAGTAGTGGTGTTAAAAGCTGAAATTAGAAATAATAATAATCAGAGATTACATATTTTCAGCCACAGGGTGTCTGTTCAAAATTGTTGGTAAATTTGCAAATCTGAAGTATGATGAATGGATAAATTATTACCTGGTAACAATCTTCTGGCTACATTTTCGGCCATGTTTAGAAGTGGACCAGAACATGGCCAGCTAGGCTCAAGTTGCATACCTGCTTTTGAAGACATTAAATGGGCTGAAATCAAGCCACCCACAACTACAAATAGGAGAATACTCATTACATATACAGTTACACTGAAATATCCCGATTCTTAAGCCTTTGCAACATTGCTTTAAATAGTTTTACTAACAACGTGGGATTGATTTGTATTTATTGTCATATGAATGTAGCTTTAAGCAGACAAATGAATATACATTCAACACTCCAGATAAAATTTAAGGAATACTTACTTCTGATATTAGTTTCAAACACTGAGGCATTGATGTCAATATCAAAATCTGATGTGTCAATAAGGAGGTGGGCAACTCGTCTAAATTCTGTATAATTTCCCATCACAGCTAAAGTGTCCAAAGCATCAACTAAAGTTAGTGAAAAACTGAAAATGAAAAGTAGAATGTTTTATTCTCTGGTTTTGACCATTATATGTCATGATTTCTTAATGCGCGTAACACTTTTGCATAAAGTATCTAAAACTTGTTTGCAAACTTAGACACAATTGCAATTATAAAAAGAATCATGTGCCATGCTGTATTTTCCTTGTTTATCGTGAAGGGTAATAAAACATCTGAATTCCTTTTATTGTACTGACAATAAATTGTTTTGACATTCGACATTAAAAAAATGATTAACTAAAAAGCACATAGTTATTGCTACTATTGTAATTTAAGAAAAGCACTTTAACTGTGATTATCTACTGCAAATCATATATGGTGAGTATTTAGGTACATGTCCATAGGCGAGGTTTCCATAGGAGTTCAAAGACAACTCCCATAAGACAAAATACCTATGTCAACATCGCATGTGTATACAAATCCAGTTCCCTTGCATCTGTAGTAATATTGTTAATGTCTATAACTTGCAGAATAGGACCCTTTCAAGTTACAGTTTCAAGTCTCATCCAACATGTGAAATTTGAGGGCTGGCTTAGCATTCAACACATTGGAAAATATCTGCAGTGTAAATTACTTAATTATAAAAAAAATCTCCCCGTTTATTGTGGGTTGCCATCTGCGCTTTTGCTTGCATAGATCTTGTATTGTTGGTCTGCTTTTTTTGTACTTCGTTTTGCCTACTTTATTTTTGAATATCACGCTGGAATCTGAAAACTATAAAAAGGTATTTTTTACCTGCCCCAAGTATCCTGACCATCACAGGTAAGAGGTCTGAGTTCATCATATGGATATGCATAGTTTAGATACCCATTATAGGCATGTTGAAACATAGCTACTACTTTGTCCCTGAAATAAAGAGCAATTAATTACCACTTCAGTGGCAATTGATTTTAGTCAGTATTACATTTCGAAGGTCTGGCAGATTCATATCATCGTCGAGGCGGTCATAGAGCCCAAATCTAAAGGTCGAATAAGACTGTATTGTTCAACTCTTCACTAAGATAAAATTAGATATAATGGAAATGGAATTCATTTTATATATTTTTTTATTATTTCACAGTCTGAATAAATCCATCCGTTAGTGTTCTGTACCTTCTCAACTAACGTCTGGACTTAACCATAGTCAATTTTTGTTATATTCCTTCAGTTTTGCAAGAGCGAAATAATTATGTCGTTAAACTTTTGACTCAACTTTCCCCATTGAGATATGCCTTTCTCTCTGCGTAATCCATCGCCACCTACCATGTCTATTCTATTGTTGCGATTTTTATGTCCGGATAATCGCTTTATCCGCCTCTAACGAGTATTTTGTTAACTAAAATTGCGGAATTAT
>JAOXYB010080277.1:0-23161 GCA_028565635.1 Phoronis ovalis
TGACATAGATGGCTTTACAACTAAAGAAACTACATCATATGATGGGCATCTGTCTGCACCAGCAGACCTCTTGTTTTCTGCTGATATCTTTGAACGTTTTTGTACCATGGGGTGTACTTTTTGAGAATTCTTTTTTCGTGGGTATTTGTTTTCACAAATATTTTTACCATGTGTTATGGTTTTTTTATCTGAGGCCTCATACCCGCACCAAGTTATCTGCCAAGTACGTCCACTCCAGCCCCGGGTATCACCAGCCTTATAATGGGATGTCAGGTAACTGACATTAGAGGCACCAAATTTGCATCTCATCTATTCTGTTGTGAATAACTATTCGTACATTGGACATTGTATATGCAAATTATGAGACTCATTAGTAAAATTGTATTCTTCGCAACAGCTGAATAAAATCACCAACGTAATTGTAATTTAAATATTATTTTTCAGTACCCATGTGGGGTATCATCGCCATTGCTGTGGTCGCCCTCCTACTTATTTTATGTATCTGCATTTGTATATGTAAGAAATGCTGCTGTAAGAAGAAAAAGAAGAAAGACGGTAAAAAGGGGCTCAAAGGGGTGGTGGACTTGAACAGTGTGAAGTTATTAGGAAATTCATATAAAGAAGGGGTGAGTTCAAAATTGAGTTCAGTTGTTTGGAATCTTGTGAATATTAACAGAATATTAACATCATATGTTTCATTTTTGAGTTATTAGAAATGTCATATTTTTTGAAGATTTGCATATTTAGCATTTTGAAACAGAATGGCATGCTTGTGATTGCTATGGAGTTTTCTCTATTGAGAGATTTTCAGCATTTTAGTGTCACCACTAGATGTTACTATGTATGTCGTGGGTTTTCAGTGTTACAAAGTGTTAACCTTAACTGCTTTAACTATAAACAACAGCTTTTGACTGTATCTCTGTGTCCTTAGCAACTGTGTATGATTTCTACATGTATATCTTCTGCTCATTTTTGTTTTGTGCTGCACATATGCTCCAGTAATGAGTAGTAGCCGAGAGCAGAGCTGTATGCTCCAATCAGTAAATGATAGAATTGTTTCTCCGGTTAGGTGCAGCCAGATCTTGACGAATTAGAAGTTAATATGGAGGATAATGAAGATGCTGAAAGTAAAAAATCTGAAGTGAACCTGGGAAAACTACAGTTTAAGTTGGACTATGATTTTCAGAAGGGAGAGGTTTGTAGAAACTAGAATACAGTTTAAAGCCATGTTCCATGCCATGTGTACAATTATATGTGTGGAATGTCATAGTTCTTTGGATCACATTGTTTATAACTTCATTTAAATAAATGCATTTTCTGATCAGTTGAGAATTCGAGCTTCCTTACCTTTTGAATTATGAAGTTGTACCAGGTTATAAACTTTGATCGCCCTCAAGTCCATACGACTTGAAACTGTTAACTAGAAATAGTTCTGTTTGCATGATGCTAGTTGCTGTTTGTCAACTCTCTCATTTCCTAGTAATCATTTTTATGTTTAAGTTGGCAGTGGGTGTGATTCAAGCTGCTGATTTACCTGGTATGGATATGTCTGGTACGTCGGATCCCTATGTTAAAGTTTACATCATGCCGGATAAAAAGAAGAAGTTTGAAACTAAAGTACACCGTAAAACATTGAACCCTGTGTTCAACGAAACTTTTGTATTCAAGGTACGTAAAGTGTTTCACAGTCATGCACTTCATTAAACAAACTTTACTGCTTTTAACAAATAACACCAAAGGCAGCATAATCAATGCTTTATTATATAGCATACTACAGAGAAGGGAGTATTCTGCTATTATCTACAGTGACTTATGATACTGTGAAATTACATAATTAGTTTTTATAGCTGGCCAAATAATATATGCAGTACTCAAAATAATGTATTTTGTAAATGCATGTGATGAGTAGCCTATTTGGAAACAGATAGCAACTGCTAGTTTCATAGATCAGCTACAGTCTGTATATGCTATAGAACCTTGTATTTCCTGAGCTTGTTTCATTTTATGTGTTGCTTGCGTTAACTCTTCAACAGAAAACCCCTTTAGAAAAGAGACCCCTTTCAAAACAGAGACCCTCTTTAACTCCAGATGTAGTTGGTAAAACTGGTGAACACTGTACTAATCCACATGATTAACTAGTATTCTGTTCCATAGTTATACCCTTAAGAAAATGTAGTCTGCATTGCAATGGCGGATTTGAGATGAATTTATTAATGTTTCCCATAAACTTCTTAGTTTTGATCAAAAGTGATATCCCGAACACTAAAAATTTAAAGAAATATTCATCTCTTGTCAAATCCTGGATCTACTTTGTGCTGCTTTTTAATGCTGTTTTACTTAAAGTAACTGGAGATTTGTTGGACATGATAGCACTGTCGAAACACATGCTTTCTAGATCCTAGATAAAACTCATACTAGCATTTTTGTATTAACTTTTCCTTAACCTTTTCTTATGCAATAAGTAACCAGTAGTGTGTGTATAATGTTTTCTTTTCCCTTTAACCTTTTCCCATATACAGAAGGTAACCTTATGTGCATGCTAATTCATATGCATGAAGAAAAATTAGAAAAAAGTATTACTCATTCACTTTGCTTTTTTGTAGTTCATTCGATCCTGTTTCTTGCTTTCGTATTCAACATTCTGATCACATTATTAAAACAGTACCTTGCATGCTAAGAATGTTCTTGTATTTTGTATAAAGTGCTTCTACATCAAACATAATTTGAACACAGTTTTAACTATTTTGATAATTTAGATAGTTGCAGTAATTTTAGAATAGCTTTAAAACTAAGGCAGCATGCATGGAGAAATAACAGCTATTTGCACTGAAGTCTGAGTTTTAAAATTTTTTGCTTTTAACATAACTATCAAATTATTGCAATAAATTATACCGAGTGTGAGAAAATCGTAGAACTAGAGAATGTAGATATAGATTATTTAGTACTTTAGAAGGTGACAGGTAGCTAATGCAGTTGTAAAAGTACAACTTCTTGCAAATTACATCTTTGTCAAGACAGGTTTGTATGTATAAGTGAAACAAACTACTAACTCTGTCCTTCATTCTCTGATAATGGACTTTGTTCCTGTATCTCAGGCTCAATTTAAGCTGAACAGGATTCTGCATGACATTATGAACTAATGATATAGGGACAGAGTCCGAGAATGCGGAAGAATGGATTTTTGGTCCAGAAGAAGATATTTTAGAATTTAGACAATTGCGTTCGCTGTCAGAGAAGGAAGGTCCAGGCTATTAGTTATCTCCACATAAGTCACAGACATGTTCTGAGTATCTGTATCTAACTCTTCTGCACAAACCATGGATAAACTACATGTAATAACATTCTATCTGACTGTAATGTGTATGGCTTACATAAAGATTGGTCTCAAAATATTTCAAACTATTTTGTGAAGAACAGGTGTGTTATGCAGGTTTTTTTATGACTTAATACTTGTCTTTAAAGACAAGATTCCAGGAGGCAAAAAGCCATTCATTTAATGGACATCCATATCTTTTAGGTCCCATATGCAGAAATGGGAGGAAAAACACTAACATTCGCCATTTACGATTTTGATCGTTTCTCAAAGCACGACCAGATTGGGCAAGTGTGTGTGCCATTAAATTCAGTAGACTTAGGTCAAGTTGTGGAAGAATGGCGAGATCTGACTAGTCCAGATGATGATGAGAAGGTATGGCTGTCTAAACTTTCGTACTGTTGTACCATACTGTGAATGGATATTTGCTTGAATTAGTTTCACCGTATTAGTTCATTGTTTGCAATTCTAGATCCACACTTGTTTAAGAGAGTATCTCGTTCCCCAGAACGTAAATATTTGACATAAGAAATTGAAAACTGGTGTTTACTTTCTTTTGTTTTATGATCATTCTTCAGTTGCTGGTGGAACTACTGGGAAATGGGGAGAGTATTAAAATTGGAACTATTTTTGATATTCTGTTTACTAGACTACACTAGTGACAACATATCCAAATTGACTAGTATTTGAATTTGTAGGACAATAAACTTGGTGATGTTTGCTTTTCACTGCGTTATGTACCAACTGCTGGCAAGTTGACTGTGGTGATATTAGAAGCAAAGAATTTGAAGAAAATGGATGTCGGTGGACTATCAGGTATTGTTTTGTGGCCAGTAAATAGCCAGAGAGATCCATCGAAGCCATTATTTGAATAAATTTGTTTTGTTAATAATTCTTTGCACAGGATTGTAGAAATCACTTGTCTGTAATTTGATAGGCATAGTGGCATTTGTTGTGAAACAAATTGGTGAAATGAGACTTTCAGAAACTGCCAATTGGTGGCAGCAGGTATGGCTGGATATGCATACTGCATGAGTGCAATTGTCTTGCTCCCTATATAGTCAATATAGAGTAGCTCTTTCACATTCTCAGTTAATCTAGTTCAGAAAAAGAGCGAGTATTTTCTTGTTTTCAAGTCAAGTGAGTTTTACCTCCAGTTCAGGAAAGGGGCTGGTTTTGGAGGTGTGGGCTGAGCCTCCCGTATGCAATATTTGGAAGTGCCAGACCTCCAGGGTCTTGCTAAAATAGTAACAGTAATCATTTTATCTTCTAGAATGCACAAAATACCCTTTTAACTAGTTGTCATCTCATGTTCTCAAAGTACCTCAGAGAAGTAATTTTATGAATTAAGTCAAAAATTGTTTCAAATTCTTGTGCTGCTCATCTTTGTTATTTTACTAATTAGATAAACCTATGTTAACATAATTACATGTCTGATAGTCTTACGTGACATGTTGCATCTAATTTTCTTTAGATACTGCAAGGAGTACAAGTGCCAAGTTTTAGTGTTGGCTTGCACGAATGTGGACTTTTTGCAGTCTAAAATCGTTAAAACTATCCTGAAGTTTATAAATAACTGCAATGCGGTATAAGATAATAAGCTTAAACTTGTCTGTTTTGTTATTATGGGCACTCTTTTGTCACCATCCAAAACACTGGAAATGAGAAGGATAAAAAGTAAAGTGAATTGGGGAACTGTCGATAAAGTTTTCACTTTTTACGATAAAACTGTTTCTTTGTGTAACCCTGTACAGTTTCCTTGCTGTTGCACTTTAATATATTTTTTTAGTATATAAAGTAATAATTTCTATAATTTGTTTTAATGCTTAACCTTAAGTATTTATGAGAATGGAGAAAAATTATTTAGCTGTACTCAGTTCAATTGCATGCTCAGCCACTCACTTGAGATTTTAATAGTTCACTCACTTGAGATTTTAATAGTTAAAGTTATGTTTTGTATAATTTATAGTTTCTGATTTAAAGTAACAGGAAATAGTTTACCTCGATTTTATTCTATATTTACACTTTTTTTAACACAATTTATGATTTAGAGTGTTTGATTTGTTTCTCTGTTGTATAGATCCTTATGTGAAAATAGCACTTTATCAGGGGCACAAACGACTGAAGAAAAAGAAAACTACAATAAAGAAGCGCACCCTGAACCCATACTACAATGAGTCTTTTACCTTTGAGTGCCCATTTGAACAGATACAGGTAGTGTTAAATGTAGCAGCCATATTGAAACTGTATTTTGGCCAAGGTATTATGGGAAACAATGATATTTTTTGCTGAAATCTTTTGAATAGTCTACTGCTAAGTTACTGGGTAGCGACTATTATGAAAGTATTTATGTTCTGACTTTATCACCCAATTACGAAATAGCTGTAAAGTAGGAAAGCAGTACTTGTTATCGGTTAAAATTTTCATTGTTTCCCATGTTACTGCATGCCAGAGCTATGTGGTTATGGGGTATAAACACCAACAGTGTTGCTGATAGCCTAGTTAGCCACAGTTAACATATCTGAGTAAACCACAACATAAACTAGTTTGAAAAATTGACTCTGTAGCAGGCTTTTCATGTCTGCATGTTAACAATGCTTTTGTTTTGGGGATTTTCCCAGTGGTTACTCAGAGCAATGTAAAAGTTAAATGTGTGCAGCTAATGTTGCCAGTGCCAACTGGTGAGTGTTTAACTGCTGTTAGCTTTTTATCGCATGAGATCTCTATCTCTCTCCTCTCTCTTAGATCCTTACGTAAAGCTTGCTCTGATGCTTAACGGCAAGCGTATTAAGAAGAAGAAGACAACAATCAAGAAATGTACTCTCAATCCTTATTATAATGAATCGTTTGCGTTTGAGGTTCCTTTTGAACAAATTCAGGTATTGTAGTGGCATCGTTTGTTGACAGAGGTAGCGTGGTAGTCTTTACATGTGGTCCACTACCTATGTTGTTTAGTTTAAATTAGACGTGTATTCATTATTAAGTTCTGGTGCACTCAGTTTTAACTGAACACTTGTAGTTCCCATACATGCACGACAACGTTAAGTTTATATCCCATCTCTGCACATACTGGATTTTACTTTTTCTCCCACAACATCTGGTTTGTTGTGGAATCATCATTAACTCTACAAGATTATTTGAAGCTGAGTTTTCGCCTAGCAGTGGTATGCAAAAAATCCTTGACACCCACACCACACATGAAATTATGAGCCAACAACATATATTTGTTTAGCGTATTATTTTATAACAAATAAATATCAATTTTTGTTGTCACTAATGCCATTTGCCTGTTGTTTCATTTTGTGACAGTTACTGGATCTGTCATTACTAACAGAATTGAAGAAAAAATTGCTTGAATTAAAACCTCTGTTTTTCCCTGGTGTTTCATTTGTCATTTTTTGTATTGGTTATTGCCTTCTCACATACTAATTGTTCAAACATTTCATTTAACTATCTTATCATTATAAAAAATGAAAATTGGTTTTTTGCTTGGCATTATTTTTTGTACACTGGTAGTTTCATGTTGTTATTTTAGCACTGGCAATTGCCTTATCTCACAACTACAGTCAGATTTCTGTTCCTGGTTTATACAGATTTGGAAAGTACTTGAATTTGTCTGGTTTCCTTGAAAAGTCTTTGCTTTTGAAATTACCTTAAAAAGTACTTAAATAGTTCTTGAAATTCTATCACTAAAATTTGCTGTGGACATCAAAATAAAAAGTGGCATAATACATGTATGTATGTATGTTATGCAAAACAATGTCCCAGATGTTAGAAACACAGCTATTTAAAAAAAATACTCTACCATCGCTTTAAATAAAGTAACAGTCTTGAAAATGTATGAACCATGTTGTTTTGAACTCACCAGTATGTTTTAGTAATTTTATTTTACATTTGGTAAATCTGATAATTTACAAGATCAAGTTTTGATATTTGTTACTCATAACTTTTTCACATTCTCTAGAAACTGTACAAAGTAGTGTTACAGTTTTTTCTGATTCTACAATGACATCGCAAATGGTTTTGTTATTTATTGTGTTTCTTGAAGTATTTCTTGCTTCTATTCTTGAATATTTTGCATGTTTTTTAGTGCTAGTAAATTAAACCAGATTTTTGTATGTTTATGTGATACAATGTAAAATTGCAAAAAATACTGTTTTGCTTTATTTAAACTCCTAGATTAACTTGTTGATTCACTTTTAGTACTTTCTGTTGTTTGTACCATATATCACTGTACTGTAGACTATCTCAGGACACATAAAATTTGGTGTCTAAGAGTCAGGTTCATGAGTGTTTTGATGTCTATCTTCTATATATACTGGCAGTATGCAACCATTCTGAGAATTTGTTGCTGTAACTAGTTGAAATGTGTACCTTTGCATATGTTTCGAGTATTCACTCAATGTTTATTCATTATTCAAATTGTGTGAAATATTTGAACCCTATGTAAAGTTACTGCTACTTGTCTGAGTGTGGGTACAAAATTATATTATAAAATTTGTTCCAAAAAATGATTCAGTAATTGTTTGAAAACATCTTCGAAAACATGGATGCATTTTGTCAGAATCAAGGGAAGGCTGTTTTTCTCCTAACCTGTTAAGTATCTTCTTACTACTAATTGATATATATACCCTCTCTATTCCTATGCAGTGTTTTGTGGTATGACACGTCCTGCTAGTCACTTGGTTATTACATGTATTCTTTTTCAAAGCTGGTATAGCTGTTTTTTTTGTTGTTGAATAATTATAATTATATGCTTTGTAATAACATGTAGTACTCATTAGTGAGACTACAGTTTGAATTGTGAACATTTGTGATTGTTGGAAATTAAATTCAATATTTGTTTTTGAACATGTTTAAAAGATATTCTTATGTAGCGTGTTCTCTTAAAAATAATATTTTTTTTGAAATACTGACTAAATTAACTTTACAGGTTATGATTTATGGTGAATGTCTTGATGTTTATGAAATAGAAAACTTAATGTTTCTACTGCGACTATTATGCATTTTCTTGTATTCTTATAGAAAGTACAGTTGTATATAACGGTGGTTGACTATGATCGTATAGGTACATCAGATCCCATTGGTCGAGTCGTTCTGGGCTGCAATGCATCTGGTTAGTACAAATCAATTCTTACATGAAGAATACATGAGACTGAAGTTTTCATTACCCCATAGAATTCTTTTCAGTTTGATTACAAAAAAAAAATAAAGGGTAAATAGTGTTCTTGACTCAAGTATATGTTGTATAAGTTTTCTTAAATCAGACGGGGACTGCTCTTATCTCCTGTATTAGTTTTAAAATAAGACAAAGTATTTGAATGTATTGATAACTTTATTAGTGAATTATGTTTAGACTAACATTTGAAATTGACTGGAATTTAATGAATTTTACACAGTTCTATTACTAAAAGTCAATATTATTCTTAAACACTGCTGTATATTCTCCAGGTACTGAACTGAGGCATTGGAGTGACATGTTAGCCAACCCAAGAAGACCTATTGCTCAGTGGCACACTCTTCAAGAGGTTCCTGAGAAAAGTTAAAGAACAAACTTGGAAACTACACAGCCAACTTTCTATAGACTGATTACCTAATGCATTCCTATCTGTTTAAATTATAGACAAGACACCATCATTCCTAAATTTGTGGCAAACAATTGTATTGTCTATCATTTACAGAGACTGGAGTTTTTGGACATTAGTACTCAACTGTAATTGTTGAATAGGTCGAGTTCTGACAAACGTAAACATTACAAATCGTCAAAAGCAAACATGGAGGTTCAAAAGATCAAAGTATATCTGTTGATGTCATCAGAAGCTGAGACGCATTAGATATGATTCTAGATAAGAGAACACGAGGGAAATAACTGTACAAAAGTGGAATCAAGATTATTAGAGTGTTGTGGGTAGAATTTTTGATTAGTTGTGACTTCGTCCTGATGTTTTGAATAACCCTAAATAATATTCTTACACCCATATTCCTACTTCACTAGACATTGATATATAAGTAGATAAGTACTCTTTCACCCTTGTTCCTATTTCACCAGTCATATAATTAGTGACCTATAGTTTGTTTTTTTGATTCACGCATGCATGTTTGTGTTGAAGGAGCGATTTGATTGGTTATGCCAAACCTTTCTAATTGACGGTGCTTTTGCTGTGTTTGTATATTTTACATGAACAGATCTGTTTCTGTTTGAGTAGGATTGGTGGAGCTTCTTTGATGATAGAAAGCTACACCTTATAATCTTTTCTTTATCTGGGAGAGCCATCAAACACCAAACATTTAAAAGTAGCTAATAAGCTGATAAAAGCTGCCTGTTCAGTTCAGCTAAAAATTGTTTTAAGGTAATTTAGTAAATACCAAATATTTCAAATAATTTAATGTTTAAATACCAAAAATTTTGTCTCAGTATTGATTATGCTGCAAGTTCAAACAAAGCTGAGATACCCCTGTGCTTCACTCTAATTCCTTTAGAATATGATTTTATTCAGGGATGTGACAAAGCCAAATTTGTTGATTTTCATTCTCTGTATCTTATTTATTTAAAGACTTTTTCTCAGTTACGTTTATTTTTCTATATCTGTCTTGTGTTAACAAATGTTTCGATGAACTTTTCACTTTCATGTAAAAAAATCTCGTCATTTATTGTAATGACCTAATTTTATTTTGATGGAAAAGTGTATTGTAGACCTCTGTTTATTATGTGGTTTATACATTCCTTGTCTGTGTTTCTGGGAAAAACGTTTCTAATCTAAATTCTAAACTTATTTTCCAAAATCAACTGCAGTTTTTTGTTTTCATTTTTGATTGAATATGTGCTTGACAGAAGTAGAATTCACTTCTAATTATATCTTTTCTTCTTTCAAAATATTCATTCCAATTTAACTGTTTATTCCTGCATTAATTTTGCAAAATTTTCAAAGAAAATGTAATACTGGCAATTGAAGTACACTCTAGGTGTATACCGTAAGATACATTGTATTCCTCACTGTCAGGTTTTGTTTTGAGGATTTTGTGATACAGATTTTATTTTCAGTTAATTTTTACTATGAATGTGCTGCATTTTGCTTTGCATTTCAGTTGATAGCACAATGTTATTCATAGTCACTAGAGCGAAACGGCTTGAAAAAGATGTGTTAACTATAGCAAGTAAGGGGTTAGTATCTTGGGGACATTCAATAAATTACTATTTAGCACAGGGTCAAATACTGAATTTTGCATGCACCTCTAAGGAAACAAAAAAAAACAACAGATGTCTCTTTGAAGAGGGAATTTCTTCTAGAGTTGCTATTAAACAAGTCTCATTTGAATCTTTTGTTTAGTGACTATGAATAATCTTGTGAGGAGTGATACCTACAACTTAAAATGCTGAAAAGAACAACCTTTTTCAAGCTAGCTTTTCACTAATAGTATTGAATTGATGAAGGAAAATGAAAAGTTATAGAATATGTAAAAATTAATCAAAAGCTAATTAATTACAAAATAAAAAATGTCTTGTAATTAGTAATTTACTGTGCAAGTCTTCTCTACAAAAATATATATACATGTTTCATGGCATATACTGTTAATAATAGTGATCAAATCAAGTTTGATATTATGTATAACTTATTTACTTGTTCCCTAAACATGTTTGAGCCATACCTAAAAGATCACTGGTCCAGGAATATGTATACACAATTTTATAGAGCAAACCTTATATGAATACAAAGCCAATTATTGTTTAATTTATTCAAATAAGATATTCAACTATACTGACGTTAAAGTCACAATATTGCAATATGGTCACATAATTATTTTATGTTATTGTTCTGTATATTATATGATAATATTATATATTAGTGCATTTTGTTTCTTCTCAAGTGGTATACACCAACATTGCATGTATAATAGAAACATGTGAATTGTATGTTGTGCGTGTGATGTGTAAGTATAGGAATAAAGTAGTGTTGTTTTAAAACTACGGTGTTTCTTTCTTTGTCCATGTATGGCAGCCTTGAACATTCAAAAAGTTCTGGAAAAGTTCAATTAATTATAGACAAACTTTTTAACAAGAATAAAGCTTACAAGCACAGATCTTGAAGAATAATTCCACTTCTTTAAGTGCCCTCTGGTGGAAGCAATGGTAATGGACAGTATTGATCTGTCAGAATTAAAATTCGGCTGAAGTATTAGGTGTGATTGATGCAGAAAAACAATTCAAAATTAGATGTTGCACTAACAGTGGACGTGGGAAATTGAACATGGCAAGATTACTTGATGATGTTACCACTGGCTGACAAATATTACGGTAGTTGTTTGACTATTCAAGTTCTGTCCACCAGGGGGTACTGTGGATTAACTTACCATTCAATGCATTGAAAAATATCCTTTTCCAAGATCGTTTCATTTCTATACTGACAGAAAGTCATTTACATTTTCCAAATTTATAAAGGAATGAGGAAGAATTAGTTGTCAAATTATTTTGCATCAGAATAGGAAAATTTTGTTGCATAAATTATTTTACATGAATGCAGATATAACCCATATATTCCCTAGTGGTGAACATGTGAACTTATAATTAGAAAGTCTTTATTCAATGTAAAATTCTTGAAATTTATCTTTCCATTTGTGTTTGACCTAAAATGCATGTACTCTATATAAAAGACAGTTATCATGCATAGCAAAAAATGTGCAAGAAATTTTTATGCACTAGTTGCTTTAAGAAGTTTCTTGTAAACCCCCCTCTGTGACATCTTTTTCTGACCTTGGACATATTGAGAACTGAAATCCGCTAACATGATCTTGCTTCCCTAGGTTTCTCTCTGGGGGAGATGAGGGGAGGGGAGGGGGTGGATTTCTTATTTTCTGGAGTTAACAGGGGTGCGTTGCCCTGGTATTGCATGGAGCTGACGAAGATGTGCCGCTGGCTCGGGGTACATTTTTTGACAAATTTTGGTATTTACACCTTTGTGATATGTTTTGGAAAATGTTTTAGAGGCCTAGTAATGGTAAGTTATATTTTCCACATTAAGTTGTGTTCCATATCTCATAAAGCAAATAACAGTAAATTATCAATAACGTTAAAAACAATAAAATTTTAGATATGTTTTGAAATTTTTGGTATATGTCAGGGTTCAAATTTCCACATTTTTAGTATAAAGTTGGTCCAAAATTTTACTCTCAGCTGCACATCCTCCCCATTCCAAAATATAACCAAATCTTGCAGAATCCATGCCTGGGGGCCGAGTTTTTAACTATTACAAATTAAGTATCTTGCTTACTCTCTCAAAAATAGTACACTGAACTGTAGTAAGAAGCATATCTCCATGTCAACCGAGTCCATTCAATTAATAAATCTGTTTAATTTTTGAACAGGGCCATTGGTTGTGTGGTGTTCATCTGTCAAACTGCATGATAACACTGCGCGGCCCCTCTACTAAAAATGAGTTGAGCTGATACATTTTGCTTAAAGTAATATGTTGCAAAAACAGTATATTAAGAAAAGTTTAACCACTGAAGCAAATAATAAAATAATCTTCAATAGATTTATTTCGCTAATCGAAAAAACGTGATACTAAACACAGTAAACAGGCTAAGAAATTTAACCAAACCGGAACCCCTTTATAAATCGACTGTTCCGGGCACTTCCTCACAGTTGGCGGCGCTTTTATACCATTGCCAGCAACAAGGGATGTCTTTGTAGGTCAAAATTGTCAGACAAATGGTAGCAGTTTAAATGATAAAAAATTAATTGGATTATGAATACGTAAAGATGGAAAAGAAGCCATAACTATAGCAACGCTAAAAAGGAGATAAGGATTTCTTTGAAACTTGTTTCATATCCAGCAAAATGGCACGTTTTAAAGTCAGGGCCAGTGATTTTAAACACATGATCGTCTGCATAACTTTATGGATTTATTGTTCTCTTCCACTGTTTGTATTTTGTGACGGAAATTCCACAGGTTTGTACACATGAGGAAACTATTTCTTGTTTGATTAACAAACAAATGAAGAGAGTACTTTCATTCAAGAAGTTTAAAGTTTTCAAATGCTTGTAGAAATTAAATATAGTTAAAAAATAGTAGAGTAGGAAGCTAGTCAATCCTAATCATGAAGTACCATTTTTTAGTAGAAACGACAGTTAAAATTATACGGTAAATGAAGGTATTCCCATGCTTAGCAGAGCGATGAAGGCACTTCTAATACACTGATGCAATCAAATCTTGATCAAAGATAAATTTGAAATTGAATCTCTGCTCTGTCAATTTCTAAGGTCAAGCCTGTTCAGGAGGCTTGTTCATCCTTCCGGGGGGGGGGTTATTTCAAAGTTGACAAATATTGTACTCACCGTTTTAATAATGTCTGCATGGTTGCTAAGTGTATTTGAAGGATTAACGAGCAAATTCAGAAACAATGGAACATGTTAAGTTATTCATTACCTACATTAATTGTTTTTTAAAAGAGCTGCATGTGTAAGTACTGCATACAAATCAGTGTATTAATTAGACAAAGTAATGCATTAAAAATGTTAAGAAGTTGCGGTTTACAGTGCTTTGAAAAGAAGTGAGTGATTGAAATTCTGGGGGGGGGGGGTTAATGTCAACAAGTTAAATGGCAACATTTTTTTTTAAAACAGAGTTTAGCTGGCAGATTGTTTTAGATTAGATGACAGTGCTTCTTCCCCTGAGAATAGAGCTAAAAGAAACATCTGAATCCGCTCTCCTGTAGCCAATCTTTAAGTAAATATTTTGAATACCCCTGATTTATAGAACAAAATTAAATTATAAAATGGTTTGAAATCCAGTTTTGAATAAGGGATTAAATATAAGAATTTCCTTATTTTCAATTTTGAAATCTTCCCTCGCCATATTGTGTGCACATGTCTGTTGCTAAAACAGATACTATAATGTTCAAGTTGTGGTATATTTATCTTGTTACAAAGTAATTTGTGTCCTGAAACAAAATATGGTGGAGCACCAATCAGACATTCTATATTCTCAGCCTACATCTAAACATCTTAGCTGTATAAAGTATGATCAGTGAAAAGAGAAACAATTTGAATTTGAAATATTTTGTCCTTAGCGCTATTCAGACAGCAAGATATAAATCGGCCTAAAGTTTTGTAGATTTAGAATTTTAATCGACATACTTTTTTCTACGTTCACATGGAGATTTAAACACATTCAATAAAACAAAGCGCTTTAAAGCTGTAGTCGACCATAATGACCTTAACCTCGTTCATCTAAATTGGGAGTACAGAATAGAGATAGTCATGGAAAAATAGAAGGTGCAAAAGGACAAGATGTATTTGTGGTTTATTTGATGAAGAATAAGGGGCAAAATATTTAGTACAATGTAAATTCTCCGCCCAAGTGGCGATCGTCAAAAGTTTGGTTTAAGATCGTTTATAAATGTAACCCACCCCAGGCACATACATGCTTTACTTTTATAGATTACTCGACTTTGCACACTTTAATATTTCTTTTCTCTCATAATTACAGAAGTGTCATAGTTGCCTCTGCGTTCCGCTTCATTTTAGTCTAATTTCAACTAAATACAAAAACACAAGTAACGTTCTTTTATTTTGGAGGTACACATATTCCGATTACAAGAAATAAGTCACTTGAATTATTAGGTATTTAACCAAAAAACAAGTTGATTTAAAAAAATTTAACCAGATCTTAAGATATTTTTAAAGCGCATAAAAAAATATGCATTCACACAACAACAGTACAGTGTTCTCCATAAAATAGTGTAAACCCCAAACATGGATAGATAAAATGTTTATAAATAATACATGGTTTATGTACTAAAGTTCATTGGTGCCCTGAACAAGTATAAGTTTGTTGTGGAGAACACTACAGTATTTGCTGTATTTGAGTAAAGAGTCTGTCTGTTACTTTTAAAGTTTAATTGCCTGAGAAAAAAAGGAAATGATTTTAAAATAAAAGTTGTAGGTATTTCCACATATCTTATAGTACATTTAGAGATACACAGCAATTAGCTTAGAATTTCTAAGGTCACTAAAAATATGTACTAAAAGTGTTTTTTTGTATTTTGGGAATTTGAGATTCTTGGTTAACCAAGTCTTGTAGTTTGCTTAAATTGCTTTCAAGAAAAAACAATGTTGTGAAGTTTTCATACAATCATGTCCTTTTGCTGTTGTAAAAACAAATGATTTGCACCAGGATTTGAAAACTAGCAACATATTGTTGTATAATAAAAGTGTCTTGGGCTAACATCAGCTGTGTTAACTGCATGTGTATTCAGTCATATAGCTAATTAGTTGTTAACTAACCATAACACAACTATTGGGCTAATTGAGAGAACAACTGTGTATGTTGTTTATTTAACTTGCAAGCCTAAATCCAAGTAGTCCAATTCTTGTCCTCTAAGTGTTGGTTGTTGATTTTGCAAAATTCTAGGGGGGGGCACTTGCCAAAAAACTTGGTGGTATGTGAGGCCCAGAGTAAAAAACTTTCCCATAGTAAAAACTGCATTTCAAAAATATACCTCATGGCAAAATACACACCCAATGGTAAAAAAAATGCTAGAAATGAAGTAACAGTGGCAAAAACATAAAAGAAATCATGTTAATGAAATTGCAGCACCCTGCTGTAAATAATCATTTTATATTGAAAATTTGCAGCTTTCGGTAAAAATTTAAAGCACACCCCATGGTATACATTGAAAAGATAGCCCATAGTATAAGTTAAGGCTGACAAAAGGGGTCCTGCCATGGAGCGGCACATATAAATTGTTACCATGAATGGCAAACAAATCCATTATGTCACACATACTAATTATCCGACTTACATTTGCACACCGACATACAATCATTGTTGAAAAATTGAGCAAAGTATTGTGTTGACAACTTAATAATAGTGTGATTTCTTTTCAGATTTAGACATTTTGAAAATTATTAATGTAACTGCTGAAGATTCCACCGAGCTAGAGGAAATATATTATGGCAAACATCGAGGCTGGGCATGTACAAAAGATCTTCAATACAGCGTGACTTCTCAATCATCCATTGATGATTTTTTTTCAAATTTAGAAAATAGTATTTCATTTCACATCATTGCCAGACAAAGAGAGGATACTGTTGTATCTTTAATAACAGTAAAATCGAATGTTGATTCTAAAAGTTATTTACAGATTATTTCGAACAATCGACGAAATTTTGTAGTTTTGAAGTACTATAACTTACATAGTAAAAAACATCATGTAGTAAAGTTTAACACTGCCTTGAATAGTGAGGAATGGACCCATTTTACCTTGAGCATTATAGATAAAAATGCAACGTTATTTATGAATTGTACCAAGGTACTTGAAAATGCCCTGCCTACAGTGCTGCAGTGGAAGCTGTTTAAAAATTCTTCTGTTACCTTTGGACAAGACTTGTATGGAGCAAGAAAATTTGAGGTAGGATATGCAAGTAAGATGAGTATAAAATTTCTGTTCAGAAAAAACGAAATATATAATAAAAATAGACCTTTGTTTGGGTGGTACCTGACATGAATTGGCTAAAATTAGAAAGTAGTGTTGTAAGGCGACATCAAGTTTATGGTTTCCAACACAAAGTTTTTAAGATGGCAGCCATTTTGGGTTTAAAAAAATGTTCAGAAGAATAAAACAATAAAAATATTGAAAACAAAATACCTGAACCCAGGGACCATTAGATCTTCAGTCTAACGCCCTCCCAACTGAGCTATTTCTCCTGCTATATTAACAATCATGTAATTCTCAGTATATTGTAACACTTAGTCGTCAATGCAGAATTGCAATGTAAACAGAAACTTAGTGGCACCCTTATTTGATGCGATGTGTAATATATAATAGAAATGACCTCCTGAAGCTGTGATTTTTAACAAGGCTTCGAGCTCAGTGTCCAGAATGAACGATGCTTTAAGGCAGTGTTGATACTGAATTGCACAAAGGCTTGTGTGAAATGAAGATATTAAACAACAACTACATGGATTCCAACTTGTGGAGTGTTTTTTTTAAGAGGTGGAGAGCAAGAGAAACTATGGTCAGAGTCACCCCTCTTGAATAACTTGTCAGAACTTCAGTTTGGTTCTTTAAACCCAATGAATTCTGTTCTTTAGAATCTTGAAGTTCTAATGAGTTCCAATGAGTTCTAACAAATTCAGTTAACTAGCAAAGTTCTAACAAGTTCAAGAACTCTTTATTCCATAATGTGTATTTTTATTCCAATCCTATACTGTTAGGTAGACAAAGCTTTGTGCAATGGTGCACTTAGGACAAATTAGGAATGGGGAATTGTCTTTCATTTTACCAGACCTTTTAGAAAAAAATGACATCTTGTTTGATGTTGGCGTACTTTTGTTGTCTCCTTAAGTGGGAAATACAAAAGTCCCGCTTGTAATACTTGAAATGGAGATTCCCACACAATACTTAATAGATGGCGACTCCAAGTACATACAGCAAGTCAAACAGCTAAGGAAAGAAAGCAATGAGAAATATTACAAAATATATTATAATTCCTTGAACTAATCAACTTCTTTCTGTTACTCCATAATTATTGTCCTGTGGCATTTATGGGAGAATAGCATTTATTTAACTTTTCATCTTTTTGGGATAGGGATTGGACAGTTATTGGAAAATGTTTTATTTTTTGATAGCTTATTTTAAAGGGTATAAGAAATATGGTTTAAACTTGTGTCCTATCACACTGGTTTGTATTGAATCTTTGCATGTTTGCAATCCAAAGATGTAAATTGGCTAGTGCCACATAACAGTTTCTAAATCTGGGTGGTATGTTTTAATGCAAAACTAATTTGAAAGCATACAAATAAAATAAACAAAACAGGTCAGAAAATACAACAGTTTTTGCTCCAACTTATATTATGAAACTAGGCCAGTTTTGTTGACATGCCAACACTCTGCTCTCTGTCATAACACAGATTTCACATAACTGTCAGAATCTTATTTTGGTCTTTATAATATATGCATTTGATTCCATCTTGATTGTAGTCCGGGGAATACAAACTGTGCCTTTCAAATTCTGGCCATTGTACCTTGTGTACTTCATTGTCTGAGCTGACTACGTACACCACCTAGATACATGAATTTGTCAGTAGTCTTGATAGCTGCTCCATCAATTGAAATTTGTATTGCAGATGTGTTGATGTTCGTTACTTTGATTTTCTCTGTCTTGATGTTAAGTCCAATCTGTTTCTGAAGTAGCTGACACTGTCAGTTCTGGTGTATGGGATTTTACTTTGATGACAGTAATGCTAAATCCTCTAAAATGATGTCATAACATTTTTTGGGTTTGTCAGCAGTAGCGTTCTCATTATCAAATCAGTGGTTACCAGGAATAGGATTTAATAGTGAATGGATAGATACCTCATTTATATTCAGTAATTGAACTAAGAAGCATGCTGGCTACGTTCAAAGTGTTTGTAAAATATACTGCTTAAGCAATACTGGTAGTCCATAAGAGATTAAAATATTCCTCAGTGTGGTGCAGTGGACACTGTCAAAAGCATTTATGAAATCACTAAAGAGTGGTATTCCATTCAAGACTGTTCAATTATATTGCGGGAAATATATATCTCATCAGTAGGCCTCTGCCTTTCCTAAAAGTTGCCTTGGTCCTAACTTGATACTACAGATCTATCAATTGCTCAGTACAATATAGTAATTCCGTGCATGTTGTTACAGGTAGCTGACTTTAGAATTTAACTATTAGTTCCAGTGATCAGTTACGTTGTGACCATTCCAGATACTGGTGGTCCTCCTGTTTGCATTTTTTTTTATTCAATTCTGCACAGATCTTATCAATTCCTGCTGCTTCTCCATTTGTCTAGCTTGGATGGATTCATTGACCTTAATTATTAGGTATGGGAGGGCTAGAATCAATGTCAAGCAGATCTTCAGCTGTTTAAGTAATAGCGATATTTTCTGGTTTTGACAAATCACTACTACGAAACAATTTCAATACTGCTTAAATTTCATGTTTTAGCAGGTTGATCTTCACAATTTATTATTTTCTTTACAAATTTGGACTGTTATTGTATTTTTTCATTAGCAGTAGTTATCTTTCAAATTCTAGTAGTTATATCCAAAGCTTCAGCCTTAGCAAACTCTGCATTTTTGTATCCACATTAATTTTCATCACTAACTGTCATCATGTCATAAGCCTGCATCTCCCCATCCATCAAGTTATTGTAGGAAGTGGTGTTTAACCTTTTAGTGCGAATCTTTTTTATTAAGAATAATGATCCAATAACTATTAATAAGATAAGGACAGAACCCACGACTGCCAATGGAACTACATAAGCAAGTGGTTTCCCCTCTGCAGCATCTTGTTTGTTAGGAATTGTTGTGTAACGTCTTGTGGTTGCATTTTCAAGAGAAAATGTGTTGGTGCTTCCAGAAGACAACGTTGTTGTACTGCCAGGAAATGATTTGGTTATATTCTCAGGAGATGATGTGATTGTTCTTTCTGGAGATGATGAGGTTCTTTTATCAGGAGTTGATATGGTTGTACTCTCGTAAGATGATGCAGTTGTACTGTGAAGAGACAATGCAGCTGTATTTTCGGGAGATGTTGTTACTGTATTACTTTCAGAAGATGATGATAATGATGAGGTTGTGCTTTCAAGAGATGGCATTGCTGTACTTCTAGAAGATGGTGTGGTTGTACTTTCAAGAGATGATGATGTTGTACTTTCAGGGGATGGTGTAGTTGTACTTATAGAAGATGGTGTGGTTGTACTTACAGGAGATGATGATGTTGTACTTTCAGGGGATGGTGTAGCTGTACTTACAGGAAATGTGGTTGTGCTTTTTAGAGACTGTGTGGTTGTAGTCTCAGGAGATGATGCCATTGTGCTTTCAAAAGTTAATGTGGTTGTTCTATCAGAATACAATGTGACTATATTTTCAGGACATAAGATGGTTGTATTTCCATGTGATGATGTTGTGGTTGTGTTTTCATCAGTTGACGTGAATTTAGGAAATGATATGTTTGTACTTTCAGTGGATGATTTGGTTATAGTTTCTGGAGGTGTTATAGCTCTAGTTTCAATGAATATTGTAGAAAATTTTGAATTTAGTGTTGTGAGTTCAGTTGGTGTAGGGATTGGACACTCCGTAATGTTTATTTTCTTTGCAACTGAGCCAACAAGATTTGTTGCATTGCATGCATATTCTCCTACCTGAAAGTGAAAGTCTGTATTATTTAAATCCAAAACTGCTGAATTGAAATGCACTGTTCTGCTTTTTGAGGGTCTGTATGCAACAGTATTTCCAATAGGTGTCAACCATGTGATCAATGGGGCTGGGTCGCCTGTAGATGTGCATTTCATTGCCAACATGTTGTCATTAATTTTAGTAGAAATAATAGGTAATGATGGTTCATTGCAAACCATTTCTACATTTGAAAGTGTAGAATTAGGAATTGTTGTTTCAGGCGTATCACATTGCAAGTTGTAAGCATCATTCAGCGTGCCAAGACTAACATAGCTATCTAATACTGAGTTATAACCTGTACACTGTTGTTTACCAGAAATCCAGTGTTTTATACTGTTTAACTCACAGTTACAATGTAAGGGATTGTTCCCCAGTGAGACATCTGTCACATCTCCTTGCAACATTTTTTCCTGAAGATCCCAAGGAACAGTCGTTAAGTTGTTGCTATGGAGACACAGAGTATATAAGTTGGTGAGATTCACAAGAGAACCCTCTTCAATGTACTTGATGTTATTGCCAGACATCCCCAGCCTAATAATACTGCTGGTCATATTGTTGAACATTTTTTGTGATATTTCCTCTAATTTGTTTCTGTCGAGCCAAAGATCTCTCAGATTGGATGAAGAACCAAACCAGTTACTATGTATTGTAGTTAAAGAATTTGAACCGAGGGTCAACTGATTCAAATTGTTCAGGTCAGAGAATGCAAAATCATCAATATGTGATATTTCATTATCATACAGATTAAGGGCCTGCAGTCTTTTCAAGCCACTAAAAGTGTGTCTAGAAATACTTGATATTCTATTAGAATGTAAATCCATCCAATACAATTTGCCTAGTTCAAGGAATGCATTGTCTTCTATCTGTGAAATAGGATTAATATGCAACCGTAGTGTTTGTAAATTTCTTAATCCAACAAGGGTCCTCGTGGAAATGTTTGTTATTTGATTATCATTTAGGTCTATCCTCTTAAGGCTTGATAGTTGTGCGAACACATCATCGGAAATCTGAATCAGTCTGTTATTATGCAGATAAAGACTAAGGATACTTAGTAATCCAGTGAAAGCCTGAGCAGAAATGTTTGATATCTGATTATTCTGAAGGCTTAAACTATTCAGACTTGACAGTTGATCAAACGCATCATCGGGTATCTGAGTAAGGTTGTTGTAATGCAAACGAAGGTAACGGAGACTCAATAATCCAGTGAAAGTCCGGGCAGAAATGTTTGATATCTGATTATTATGTATGCGTAACTCTGTAAGATGTGATAGTTGAGCAAACACACCATCAGGAATCTCAGTCAATCTGTTATGATTCAAAAGAAGATACTGGAGGTTCAATCCAGCAAAAATCTCAGCAGAAATGTGTGATATATAATTTTTCATTAGATCCAAAGAATACATGCTTAATAGTGGAGCAAACACACCTGCAGGGAACTCAGTCAGACTGTTATTTGACAAAATTAGTACTCTGATGCTGCCTCCATCTAAAAATGCATCTTGTTCTATGGTATGAACTCCACAGTCTGAGATGCTAACCTGTACCAGTCCTTGGAACTGCTGCTGCATGAAACCCCTGGTGATTGTACCACTAGGAGGACAAAGACACATTCCACTGGGCAACAGCATCACCACTGATGTCATTAACACAACAAACAAGAACTGTTGGTTTTTCATGTCTCTAAAAATAGATACATCCAGTTATAAGTATTCCTTATACTGACACTAATGTTGATAATCTAGATACAGGTGATTTATTGGATTAATACCACTTAAAAAGATATATAGAATAAATGCTACTGATCTGTGGTAGTCAAGATGTAATGTGTTGACAGAATGATATTGTATATTACAAAATTATGCCTGTAACAAGTTAAAATGAGTGTTACATACCTGTGTTCCATGGTGAATCTATGCTAATCAACTCCCCATTCAAACACCTTCTTTTCCTGCACCTTAATTTGGTTGACCTCTGTTGTACTATTTCCTTAGGGGGGAATTCTTAACATCTATTTGTTACCTGGGGATCTGTTGTTCTCATCTTCAAATATAATTTCTACTGTTAGATGTTCTGGTATTTTTCTTTCAAGCAGCACATATTGTAAAAAGAAATAATAGAAAGGTAATATAATCTTGAAGTAAAGAATTAAATTCTGTGTTTGAAATTATAGAGAATTTCAAGCTATAGTATATGTGATTGTGTTAATATTGATCCACAAATTAAAGGCATTCATTCTTCTCTATTTATGGTAATGTAACTCAACATACTGTATACTATTTAAGGTCATATATACCTTTCTCATGCTTGGCTGTTCCAGTCTCCCCCCCCTAATATGCAACTAAGCATACCTGGCTTGAACAGAAATTATTAAAAATCTTTGAAATAGTAATAATAAATGTTGTGTTTGGAATTGTTTCCTTTTGGTATGAGGTATAATATAGTATACTATAGCTCCATTCACACTTACACTTGAAGCGCTTCATAATAAAGCGCTCTATAATAAAGTGCTTCATTTTTCGTCCACACTGGCATGCTTTAATTCGCTTCCATCTTCAAATATCTTGAAGCGCATTAGTCTACTTTAATGCGCTTCCGATATGCGGAGCTCTTTAGTTCAAGGAGGTGTATATATATATATAT
>JAOXYB010080388.1:0-23160 GCA_028565635.1 Phoronis ovalis
ATGCAATTCCTTTCGCTCAAATAACCAATTTAAACAGCGTACAATGATGATTCTTCGAATCGTCGTTGTCTTGTTTATGTTATAAAAATAGAACTGTTATTTTGCATTAAGTTCAGTGGCAAAATATGGTTTATATATATCATGATTAGGTAATTATAATGAGATGTAGGTTATTTTAAGTTTCATTTGTACATGCATCTTTCTAAAAAACTTTCGAATGATTACAGTTTACTTACTTAAAATATAGTAAAACTAGTAATTTATCTTTTACTTATTTTTGCTGGTGTTTTTATAATTTTATTAATACTGTTCTGTATTCTTGTCTTAGGGCTTAGCAAAACAAACAGATTTAAATGTACGCCAAGTGGAAAGATGGTTTCGTGGTCGCAGAAATATGGACCGTCCGGTCCAAATGGTAAAATTTAGTGAAGCCTTGTAAGTCAGCTGAAATATCAGCATTTTTTGTTTGTTTTGATATCACATTTTAAATTGTTTTTTTGGCATCTGCTGAAAATCCTGTCATATGCTGGAATTCATATTACGGTATCAAGTTGTTGATAGAAACAGCGAGTGGGAATAAGCAATAATTATGTACTTTCATGAGTTTCATGTAGCTCCTCGTATATTTAAAAAGTACCTGTTTGTGATCAGGTAGCAGTTTTGGTGTAATAAAAACATATTAAGAATCTTTTAATAATAATACTGTGAATAGGATATATTAATTAGGTACAGTATTGCATTTCCCGTTATCATTCTCTCAGTTAAGTTTGTTACATCTCATAACACCTGTTTTATACAGTGTCACATCTCACTACCATACTTTCTATATACAACAGAACTAGTATAGTAAGAAGAGTAATTTATTATACTGATAAAAAGGATATATTTTATGCAAATTATGTATACAGTATAAACAAAAACTGCTGCATATCTCAATTCAACATGTTTATTTTCTCTCTTAAGCTGGGTGTTCACTTTCTATCTGTCTGCTAACATATCTGGTTTCTATGTACTTTGGGATGTAAGTACCTGTTAAGCCTATTACTTAAAATGTTAAGTGTTACTTTCTGCAAATTAATATTTAAATATTTAAAAAATTGTATATAAAAATGAAAAGTGCAAACGTAGTAAATAAAAAGTTAGTTTGTTTGAGAAGTAGTTTTAGTCAAACTGTTTGTTTTTGTAGTATTCACTGTTTTAGTAAGTTAAGGTTATTGGTGAAAATGTTATTGCTTTTGTTTTATTTCAGAAAACTTGGCTGTGGGAAACAAAATACTGTTGGGAAGGATATCCTGTACAAGTAGGTGTATTAATATAATGTTGTATTGTCAGATTAAACACATGTTTGCAGAAATATCATATATGCCCTCAAACACATAAATGAGCAAAATTCATGCTGAGCACTCGTGTTAAGTCAAGCTTGGGTTATTGCAGATTTTCAGTGTTTGCAGCAAATATTCCCTTTTCAGGCGGTTGTCCAGAAAACATGTGATCTCTTAAATCCAAGCCACTTCCTGTTTGTTTCAGTATTTTGTTTTATAACAAGTTAATCATGACCTAGGAGAGTTTTGCATATAATTTGCCTGTTCTTAGTTTGACATTGAACTGTTAGCCATTAACCAATGAAAAGATTTCTTGAGGTCACTTTGCCCAGATAAGGATAACGAGAAAAGGGGTATTAACGGCGATTTTCATTACGAATCAAGCTTCACCTTGCCCCTTCATGTAGTGAATCAGTTGCAACTTAAACTTCCTTTGTATTATGTTTTAAGCTAAAAGTCTGTATTCTTTTTCAGACAATTACCTCAGATGTGTATTGGTACTATATGATAGAGTTAGGTTTCTATTGGTCATGTTTCGTCAACCAATTTTTTGACATTAAACGAAAGGTGAGATTATTAAACAGCAGTTGATAAATACATAATGAGCCTAGAAACTTGCGATTGAAAAAGATATAGCCTTTTTTTAAGAGACTTATATTTTCTAAATGTAACAGGTTGAATTTACTTCTTTTTATATGTGATATTACATTACTTTATCTGCATTGCAAACATTTGTCTGAATGTAATGAGCAGATTTCACTTTGCAAATTACGTTGAATTCTACAGGCGTTAGTTGATATGATAAAGTTTAAGTGTGCTGCTATTTCAGGATTTCTGGGAAATGTTTCTTCATCATATCTGCACTATTACGCTCATGAGTTTCTCTTGGATGAATAATTTCGTTAGAATAGGGACACTGGTGATTGTAGTTCATGATATTGTAGACTACTGGATGCAGGTGGGTAAAAAAAGGATGTATGTTAGTACTAAGCTGTATCATGATATGATATATTTTGATATTAATTGGAAACATGGTTGTAATTCACCTGCTGTAACATTCTCTGGAATTCCTGAACCTTTATAGCTCAAATTGTGTCAACAGTACAAGTTCCAAGTTTTGTAACAATATTGAATTGACATTGTCCAGTCCCTGTGGAGTTCTGCAAAGTTTCGCATGATTTTCAAGTTTTGAAGAACATTGAAATATTCTAATAAAAGCATTCTTTTAATATAAGATCGAGCTCAACACAGCACCATGTTTGAGTGTTTTCAATTATATTAATGTGTCCAAAATTTCCAGAAGTACTTGTAGCGCCATCTTAGAATTGCCATCGTAAACAAACTCAGTGTTGTGGTGAGTTTGAACTTGATTAAATTGTTTATTGTTCATAAAATCAAACAATTCTGTGGCAAAAATAAGACTGCCATAATATTGGGTATTGCAGGAACTGATTGTCTACTCAGTTAAGTTGTAAATCTAAGTCATAAAGTTGTTTATTATTTTACCTCAGATCATTTCACAATTAGTGAATTGGCATATAGTTGAAGGATCTGTTTTCTTTGTCTTGTGATAACAGTTTCAGTTTTTATTGGATCGGCTTCATATTCCATACACAGGATCAATACAGGCCAGATGTAAGTTTGAGAATCACTTTCAATATGGCGGTTATGTCTGTTCCGAGATGCATATTGCATTTACAGCCAGATAGATGAGGTGTAGCCTGAACCATTTGAAGGTAGATTTATGAAGGCCATTAAGTATTACAGGTGGTATTTTTGAATGACCTTAAAAGTGGATCAATTTTTGATCCGAAAATTTGACATTTTACCACAGTTAAGTTATGATGGATGGATGGATAGAGAAATCGTTCATGTTTTTTTTAAAGTATAACAACCATTCCAAGTCAGGCATGTATGTTTGATTACTTGGAGCATCAAATGATTGTATGAGCTGTGACCTAGACAAGAGCAGGTTCAAACAATAAATGTTTGCTACGTATAGTTAATTTTGGTCCAGATGTTGAAAGCTATACTACACAGTGTTGGCAGACGCTGTTGGTCATCAAGTGGGCCTCAAGGATCACATGACCTTCGACTTTGAACTAGATCTTCAAGGTCAAACCATGAATGCATTCTTTTCTATCCGTCAAATGCTGTAACAGATGGAGTATTACTTGAAGACATGCATGAATGTTTGATAATTTGGCATAAAATGTTTGCAAAACCTTGACCTAGATCATCATGTGCGACTTTTGTTTCAGATAAATTTTGTTACCATGAGAATAGAATGGACAACTTGTTCATATGTAAAACACGGCTAGCATGTAAGCTTAAGGTGTAGTCTGTAAGGCTAACATGATACTTCGACAAACACATTCACTAAATTGCTTGGCAATATATTTAGCTTCCCCATGAGATTGGTTCCACGGGTCTCTTGCTGAAGAAATGTATTCTTTATCAAAAACAGACTGTATCCTGAAGTTAGTTTTATTTGATGTATAAACCTAAGGAAGCTATTTTAAAATTGCACTGTCCAGCTACAAGTCAATGCCTCATGAGCCACTAAGTGAGTACAAACCTCTTTCTAATAATTCTGATCTTAAATTCCAGGCAGCAAAAATGTGTAAATATGCAGGCAAACAAGAGCCTTGTAATTTCTTCTTTGGTGTCTTTGTTTTATTATGGTTTCTTACAAGACTCATCCTTTTTCCATTCAGGTATGTAACGTTGTATATTACTAGCTGTAGTATTTGTCTTGCTTGAGCATGATTTAGAATAAATCAGTGATATGTCATTAGTTTGATGCTGCAATTTGTTCATTTATCCTGTTGTGCAGCCCAAGGGAGTAATGCATACAGTGTCGAAAGACGCATCTTTTGAGGCTGCATGTTTTTGATATTTCTGTAATAATCACAAGCAACATCATATGTTCTTGAGATGTTCATGAATCCATGTTTTATTTTTGTCTTCTGGAGCCAGAACATTATTTTTATTACAGTGAAACATTCTTTATTTGATCAGATTCCCTGGGAATAGCAAATACATGGCATTGTTTAACGTCTTTGGAAGTAATATAAATATTACTGACATGTCTTGAGATCTACAAGCCAGAGATGCGTTTACTGTTCAGTAAGCTGCTTATTATAATAGCACTCATTGGACTTCCAATACTTTCTCAAACTTTCTGGTGTAAAAGTACAGAGAGTTTGAAAGATAAAAACAGACATTTTTCATTGAATGCACTGAAGGCATGCATTGTGTTAGAGCTGCAAATTCATTCCAGCATGTATTACTAACCAGCTATTGGCAAGGGGTCAAAACACTCGGAGGTCATCAAATAGGAATAAAACCTTACTTCTAAATTAATTTTATAAAATTTATAATTGCTACGAAAGTTTGCAATCTGCTGTTAGGCTACGTAGCAGTTTCAAAATACTTCATTGTTTCTTAGTTGGGTAGTCTTGTGTGTTAGATACATACTGTATTATCTGTCCAGGGAAAACATTTGTGCACTGGTACAGAAATAATGCAGTCCCATCATATTCATCACTGCTAATCTCTTTTGTTAGTGCATGCTTTCAATGTTCTTATGGCAGCTACCATATCATTAGTGAGTTTATTTTCATTTATTGAAATATATCCTTTTCTAGCTGCGTTACATTTTTTTTTTATACTGTTGCTTTATTGGGTGTAAACTGCGAATACAAGTTTGACTGTAGATTTTATTTTGAATATTAGTTGATCAGTTCTCCATATGTTTTACTTCACTATGTTTTTGCGGGTTTTAAATAAGGTTCTGGGGTAGTAACCAACCTCTTGGATTGTTTATAATTGAAAGCTCTGTCAGTCTATAAATTAAAGATAATTACCCACAGTTAGCACACTACGTTTCCCATTGTCGCCTGCCATGGCTATTCTATCATGATGACTGATTCTGAATACTGATGATACCTTGCCACAATATTGGTTTTGTATCTCAACCAATCATATTTTATCACTTTCTAGTAAAGCCACACTTCCAAATGAAACTGAGACTTGCCCTCTGATTGTTTGAGGAAAGTTGATCTTGTTGCACATCAAATGAAATATAGATGATGATGGTCGAATAACCCACAGAGTATATTGCCAGGGAGCTTGTTTTACTTAACAGACTATAGATAAACTCTGATGGGAGAGAATATTTTTTTCTAAGAATTTGATAGTTCCCAAAATATGTACACCTCACTAAATAAAAAAAATAATTAATTTAAAGTATTCGAATGTGATAATTGAGTTCCCATGTTTGTACACCTTTTTTAAACATTTCGTAGATATTTGAATATTTGTAGGTGGATTTACCTGGTGCTTGAATTCCAATTACAAAATAAAATTAGCAGCCAAGAGAGGAGAGAATGCAAATTACTAGGGGTGGTGAGGGTGCTGGTTAAGGAGGGGATGAAAATAATTTAAATTGCTACAGTAGAGGACACCTGCTTTCTGCCACCTATTTTGATTGACTGCTAGATCCTGTCTCTGCCAGTCTTAGTGTGACAAAGTTTTAAGCAATAGTTGTCTGAAGTATTTCCGTTGCTGTTGTAATTCACTTCCATTAACAATGTATCTTCAACCGTAAGCCATTAAGAGAAAACGTCTGTGTGCACTGCTCCCAGGGCATACCACCCAACCCTAAAAAAAAATCCTGACCATGTGTATACCTAGGCATCACTAAAAATAGACCAATACATGTAGTTATACTAAAATCATAAAATATACCCGTATTTATACCCAAAATTGATAGATTTGATGTGTTTTGAGGTTGATTGTCGTGTAATCGCATAAAATGATATTAAAATTTCAAACTGGAATTAAAGATTAGCTTTACCATTTTGATTTTGTTGATTGGCCACTAAATGTTAACCCAAATTAATACCCAAAGCATGAAACCATACCCATAGTGTAGCAGGAGTGAGGAAATTGTGATCCAGGTTTATACCAAGAAACTACATGTCCCCAGTAGGTAATATATAGAAATTACTAGTATACCCCAGGACACTGCCACAAACATGATGCAGCCTCATTATTTTCATTTGTTCACACTTTCAACACTCGTAGGACAGTTCAAATATGGTTAGGGAGGGTAATATAGTATTTGCACTAATTGAAATGTATCTTTCTAGCTGTATTACATGATTTTTGCAATAACATGATTTGCTTTGTTGGATGTAAACTGCTACTATAAGTTTATATATAAAATTAATTTTGATTATCTGTTGATCAGTAACTCCTTTTTCAGGAAATGTGAAAAACATGATTTTTGTTTTTGTCAAGATGGCATTATTTGTACATCAGATAATACTTTGTCCTTAACCATTGGAGCTGGGTTTTAAACAAGTGATAATTGTATTTCATGCTGGCTTTATCAATTATAACTTATCACCAGTCTGGATATTTATTAGCCATGGTTAGTGTGTGTGTGAAAATTAATACAAAGCTTGCTAACCACAAACACATTTTATTCACTATGTGCTGCTTTTTTCTGTTCATTGTTAAATGTCCTTAAATTTGAGAGAATTGTTTATGAGCCTTTGTTGCATGGCTGCATGCCAACAGTTACTTTTTTGAACTTTTTAAAACAAGTATGTATCTAAAATGTTTACATATCACTTTCATGAATCTTTTGTCCGAAATGAAGCATTACTTTAGCATTTATATTTCACGTTTTACTTTGTCACACATCAGACTTGTCCACTTATTTTCAAACTGAAAATATATTGTTTGCAATTTTAAGGCTCCTATGTAGTTCTTTGTTGTATCACTCAAGTTAACAATCATTAACAAAGATTTCTTTTTTGTTTCTTTCAAAGACATTTTTTCTGGAGTTTTTTTACTGTTTATTGAATTATATTATGTGAACTTACTGTTTGCTGGTAAGGACAAAATATCTCATATCCTTTCAGAGTGAGGAATTCTTAACAGTTTTCTGTAGTGGTGTTTGTTTATTAACTTACTAATTTAAAATTATTATGTCGTGAAACTTGAAAGTACATTCATTTGTAGATCATTACTCAAACAGTCTTCCTAATTTCTTGTTGTCTGTTTACCACAATATGTTGGAGCAAGTGAAAAGTTCGGGGCCTTGTTAGAGGTACACCTAGAATGGGTAGGGAAACCTGAAATATTTAAGTAAAATAAGTGGATGTTATACAGAAATGCTAATTGTTATTGTACATCATGTACTTTAAACAGAGTTCAAATACATATGCCTGCATTTTTTTTGTTGTGGAGTGGGATCAGTACCCTAATTCCTATTTCCTATTGAACCACATTAACTGACAGTAGTACTTCCGACTATATATTTTATACTGTTTACCTTTTTCAGAGTAATGAGCAGCACTTTGAATGAAGCACATTACATATTAGGCTTCGCAAATGTGTACTATTTCTACAATTCAATGTTGTTTTGTCTGCTGACTCTTCATATTATTTGGTTCAAGATTATAATGGGTATTGCAATCAACTCAATGTACGCTGGGGAGGTATGCCATATGACTTTGACTAAAGTCCACCGTACGTGTACCTGACTAATCCGCATCCAGCAGGGTTTCGCTGGGATGCTGTTAGGCTGGTCACTTATGTGTGCTTTAATCACATGATTCAGTGTTGTTATTTTCAAATGTCCAACCAGCATTCATATTAGTTTCAGTCTTCGGACACTTTTTTAGAAAAAGTTGATTTTACTATCATAGGATTACTTGTTGACTTCAAAGCAAGAACTATGTTCAATGAATGTTCATTCAGTTGTTTGAAATATACTGTTTTGTATTGGTGGATTTGCCTCATTTACTCTATATGTCAATCTTGTAATCTCACGTTTGACTTACATATGATGTTTCTAAGTGCTACATGAACGTGTAATATAATATATTCCATGGTTGCGAGATGTCTATACAAAAACAGTGGCCCTTTTGTCATTTTGTTACACCAAAGCAAACTAACTTTTGAGTTTGCATGTAGATTTGGTTCATTTTGATATCAAGTTGCATGATCTTACCTGTTTCCCATGCATGTGCTACACATACCATCCCCGCTCCATTTCCTGCCTCTTTCTGCTTTTCCCAGTATGAATGCTTGCTTGGCTTACGGTTACAGTACATTTATATCATTAAAATGCCTTCATGATCAAATCTGCTACAACATTAAGGTGCAGAATAAAATGTAATGAAACACAGGTTTATGTAGCACACTTGCAGTGTGTGATTGAATTTGGTTTAAACCATTGTTGGAATAAATTACATAAAAATGGTTAGTGTTTTCCAAAGTTGGGCAATTCCTATTTTGTCATAGTATTTTTGCAGCTGCTGATCTGTATGGTTATACACAGCATAGATATCGTAAATTTTAGATCATCTCAATGCAGTACTATGCCTAACAACAACTGTAAATATGATAAAAATAAGATTTTCTTTTTCAGGGATATCAAAGAATATTTTTGCGTTAAAATTCCTTATTAATATTTTGACTAACATGTAAAACCTTACAATCTGCAAATTTAAAAGCCTTCTTGATACCTGGTTAGTTTTCCTATGAGAATGGTATTTGTCTAAGCAAAATCACTATATTTGTATGCTTGTTATAAATATCTACCACAAATGTAAAGATATTGTTTTTAAATATGTACAACCAATTTTCTTACATTTTTCTACATTGTCTCCAATCAAAAATTTAATGTTTGGATACACTTGCTGACTCCTAAAGGATGTCTTGGTTCATTAGTTGATTTTAGAGGGTCAATAAGTAAATGAGCCCCGTCCATCTTTTCAAAGCACCTTGTGATTATTGATACATCTTAGAACAGTAATGACAGTAGGGAGTGTTTAAAGTTAAAAAATAATATCTAAATTCTAATTTTTTATATCAGAAGTAAAATAAATAATAGGAAGACCGAAGTACCCTAGAAATTGCAGCATCGGACACAGATACTTAGCATCAATTTTACATATTTGGTTGACCATTCATCTCTATATTCTGCAGGGTGCTGTACTCAGTATGGTACGAAGCCGTTGAGATCGTTGGGCCCTTTATATCGCTTTACCTGTACAAGGTTTTACTGGGTACTCTACAAGTACTGCACGTCCTATGGTACTATATGATTCTTCGAATTGCTTATCTTGCTGTGGTTGTTAAGGTATAACAATTACATTTATTAACTCTATGGTAAACTTGTTTTAACATAAGACATGCTCAAGGATCTTTTTGACTCTGTCTTTTGTATAAGTACTATTTTTAAAACTGACGTCCTAGGGAGTAAACCTCCACTCCATACATACTTATCTATACATATTTTTAATTTGTAATTAACAAGTTTTGTTTTTCAATCTATCAATGATTAGGTAAAACAAATAATGATATTGTTAAATAGTTATTTATATAAATGTGATTTGGAATTACCATGAGTTTGTAGAATATTCTTGAGTGTGATCTTCTGTTAGTTATATGTTGCTGTAGTTTTAGTTTTGTTGTTAAACAGCATGGAATTGAGTATTTAAATTATAGCAGATGTATGAACCACTATTACTGTAGCAGATATTAACTTATTGGTTGGCCCACGGTCTTGCACGTTGCCTATCGCTGCCTGCTTATGTTCTTTATTTCATTGTATGTACTTGCATGCCGCCCACCAATTTACGCAAGCATTGTGAAACAATTATGAATGTGGTAAAGGTAAATCGTTATTGCCAAACATTTTAGGGGAATCCTCGCTTATGAGTTACATATTGCTACTTCTTTATGAATTTCTTCAATGAATAGGGAAGGGATTTTGTGCTGGTGTTCTGTGATGACTTGTACTTATACAGAGTGACACGGAATATTCTAAACAACTTTGATTTTGTGTAACTAATTATAGACTACTGTTGATCTCATAATGTATAAATAATCGAAATTCCACAATAACTTTGGGAAAAACAAAAATTCCTTCAAAGCACCTGAATAAAAGTGAAAATGGCGATACCACCTAAAAATGTAGAATGTGGTATTTTGAATTTTTCAAATTCTCATTTTTTTATGAAAAATGTTTTAAAAACTTGGACCTAAAATCAACATAGAAAACAAGTATCTCGCCAGATGTCGCCGAAAATCGTAAGGAGGGTAGTTAGAAGAGCTTTATGCACAGGGACAATGCCAAAACATACAAAATATGCAGAATCACTGTGTGATGATTATCACAGTTTTTCTATGTGACATGTAAAACATTCCACATGGGAGTTTCTTTTCCATAACGTTTACGAAGTGTAAATATGTTTGTGACTATTTTATTCCTAATGAAGTTTTAAAACATTATTTATAACTTATTTGGTATAACCCGATAGTTTGCTTTTAAGCGGCATGCTTCTCGTTACTTTTTGGGAGTGTCCCTTAGTAAAGTTCATGTTATGCAAGTGCTAGACAAAAGATTCTTTACACGGATGGTGTACTTCTCAATTGATATGCAAGTTACAACCGTTTTCCTTTAGTGTTGATTTCCCATGTAAAGCGAGTGCGGCGACATCTGGCGAGATACTTGTGTTGATTTTACGACCAAGTTTTAAAATATATTTCATAAAAAAATGAGAATTTGAAAAATTCAAAATACCACGTTCTACATTAGGTGGTGTCGCCGTTTTCACTTTTATTCAGGTACCTTGAAGGAACATGTTTTTCCCAAAGTTATCGCGGAATTTCGATTATTTATACATTATGAGATCAACAGTAGTTACGTTTAATAAAACAATCTTTCCAAAATTTATTTGACCATAAAATGTTATGTTAACACTAACAACTGCAAATAAAAGCCCATTAAATATATACTGTTAATGCACATAATGGTATGATATTAATGATCAAAAATCAACTATGTCATGCTATTTATCTGCGTGATGTTAACTAGCAAACAACTCGGTATATGAAAACAATCTGGGGGGCTTTATGCAAGCCTATGAAGAGGTTTCAATGAAATAATTTAAAATCTTTTTTAATTCCACAAAAACTTGAAATGTTAGTTCTGTATACAATATAGATGTATAGGGTACATGACACTATTAAACAAATATATTAAAGAAATGCATCTTCAAAATATCAGGAATAAAAACGTTTTAATTGGTGCTGTTGTTGATGTCGTAAAGTAAAGACTATCCAGCAACCCTATTGTAAATCTGGGTATTAGAAGAATCCTCCAGAGGGAAAGAATGTGTTTCCAAATTACGTAAATTCAGGAAGCACTAGAAAATATAATAAGTACCTAAATTGTTCCATTAAGTTGATGAAAAAAGGGGAAAATGTTTAAAAAGACAAAAAGTGCTATTTTTCTGTAATTGCTTATTTAAAAAAGGGTGTGTGCTATGCATAATAAAAATAAAAGTGTTTTGTGTTGTACTCTGTCTCGGTAAAGTCAACAAAGGATACATACAATTCAATAGTGCATGATTCAACAGCACACTGTCACAAAATAGTCTAGAAAATGCTTACTGGCTGAAGCCTGTAAGTTGTAATGGTGGCTCATTACCCAGAAAAAAATGTTTATTGCCCAAGACTAACATGATTATTTTATGTAATCAGTAAGGGGACAATTTTGGGTAAAAACTCAATTTTTTGAAAAGACACATTTCAAAAAAATTAGCTACAACACACACGTAGAAACAAAGCTTAAACCTCAAACAACAGAGATCTGTAAAAGATTGTCTCAAATTTCTAAAATTTTGCTTAAATAGTAAAAAGTTACGACCCTTCAAGATTCAACTACCATTATAAAATTATAAAAAAATGAATTTCTGTGACACCTGTATATTTAGAAGCTCGTCATTTCAAGACAGCAAAATTTGAAAAATCAGACATTTTATTTGAGATCCTTGTTGGAAGTAAATTTTGGCTAAGTTTCTGCTTTTATCGGTAGGGGTGTTTGAAGTTTGTATATTTAAAAACGTGAGTTTTCACCTTGCTGGTTACATAATCCTGTCAAACACAAGTAAAGTGTGCAATTTTTCATAACCTTTATGTTTATAGTACATTTCCAAAAATTTATACTTTTTTTAATCTATCTATTCGTGTAACTACCCAGAATTAATTTAGTATAAAGTGCGACTAAGTTGCCCAAATAGTCTTAGCCACCTTCAGTGAATTGATGTTGAATGCCAAGGTGAAGTTATGATAATGTACTTACATCACTGCATGAGGATGCTTTACTTGAAAGTGTCCATCCTTCTATGTTTTAGTCATAGACAAAACTGCTTGATATCAAGTTAAGTTGGTAGCCTTGCATGCATAAACAATTTTAGGTAAAATTTGTTTTTGTAACCTTGCATAATTGCTTTAAGCTGCATGCTGTCCTCATACATGGGTATTGTGCTTGAGGTTGGTACTATGGTCATGATTCAGATACCTTGGTGATCAAGTTCTGTTAGGGCCACTGTTGTGTAAAAGTCATATTGTTGTTGCTAGGATATGTTATTGTGTAAATATTCTGTTGAATACATGTCATTTGTTGCATAATTGTGTTATTTGGATTCTCCTTACAAAAATATGAAATCAACAGAATTGTAATCCACCTGTTTCTGAAACTGCTATGTATTAGTTTAACCACCTTAATAGTTTAGATTAATATTAAAAGGATGTCTTGAAGTCGTAGGAAGAATCCATAGCACGATTATATAGTTATCAACAAATGACATGCTAAATGTGCAAGTGGTGTAACATATGTTTATATTTCTAAAATTATATGTTTTATCTTTTTCTGCTGCAAACTAGGTACAAAAAGATGTTCGAAGTGACAGCGAAGAGACAGTCACAGAAGAAGAAGGGGATACCAATGCTAATATGGCAATCAATGGCAAACGTATGGTTAAGAAATAACTCTACATCACAAGAAACTGAGCATTTCGAAAGTCAAGCTGTACATTATGTACCTGGCATAGAGAAATGCCAAAATGTGAACAGCTTGTGTTTGCTTACTATGTTTATGATCTTTTAATGATTGTTTATTAACTACTGATATGTTTTATCGTCTATACCGATTGTGTCACAGTAAGCAATTTTGTCGGATGAGAAAACTGTTCCTGGGTTTGTGTACGGTACCAGTAAACAATGGTGCTATTAACTTGCATAAAAATTATTAATTGTTAGTTATAAAAATTTTGAAGTTATTTTTAAAACTATGTTTGATATTTTTAATACTAGTTTTTGGCAGTATTGTCTTCATCTCAGACCATGTCTTCCTTAAATTTATATGTAAATAAAAAGGAGAAAAATGTAGACATCCACATAAAAATAAAGAAAAAACTACTCCTGTGTATACATACACAAAACAGAAAGTTTCCTACAACTTTAGCACTACCTTCCAATACCTTTCACCATCAAACCAAATTCACTTACCCATTTCTTACTGACCTATAGATTTCCTTAAAATAGTTAATCCTATATCACTCAAAGTTCTTAACGTACTCCCATATACTTCCTAAGGAAAAATTTTCTGCAAATTTTAAATATTAAAATATGTATAGTTCAGTGTGGATTTGGATTTATGGCTGTTGCTTGTGGTATTGGAGAACAGTGGCAGGGAAATGCTTGTAATATTTAAATGTTGCGCATCTGTCAATTTTCTATGTGTACAGTCAATTAATAATCTCAATTGTAGCTTTAGAACTAACAAAAAACACCTATAATTATAATAATTAGCTCAATTCAAATTATATCAAATGCGCGATTGTAAATTTTAAAATACAGTGGAACCCTTTACACTTTTGACTGCATAATTGTTTATGGTAAATTGTTTAGCTCTTAATTTATTCCTTCTTTCATTTGTGTATTGGACAGCTTCATGGAGTAAAATGAAGAAAGGGTGGAAACTTGTTTTGATGTGCTCAAATGTTGTCATTTCTCTGGTTTTTGTAATTGTGTCCTTTCCTAGTGTGGAGCTGCTTGCTTGATAAGTATTTGTTCATTTGTTACTTACCTCATTTTATGGTGAACTTGTACTTTGTACAGTTGGCAAAATTAAATCTGTCTAGTCATGTACTATTTTTCTGCACACTTTATATAAATTTATTAAATAATTGATGTCAAATTTTATTTTAACGTGTTTCTTGCATAATACAATTTTCCATGTAAGCTTAAGGTTGATCTTTAATGAACTTGCCATGAAAGTTTATATTCGTTTTATAGGAAATTATTCAACTGTCTTGTAAATAGGAGTTGTAGAGTAAGAAAATGTGTAAATAAATTTATTATCTTGAATAAAATTTGTTTGCGGACTTTGATTAACAACATTGTATCAACATGGTATTCAAAGACAACAGCCCAATATAACTTCCAACTGGAAATGCACTATTCGAGTCCTTCAATTTAAAATTTACATGGGGTAATTTCTATCTTGGATTTCACATTGCCCATAACTTGAAAGCTGAATGGATAAATTGGACAACAGCAAGAGTTTGATAACAAAAGTGTGTCTGGTGAAATATGGCCAGGTCTGCTGGTGATTGATAAAAAATGAGGATCAAATATACTGTTTTGTTGCCTTTTCATTGGTTTCTTAGCACATTGTATTGAGTGTTATAGAGAAATGACTGTTTTTAGAAACAACTAAATGGCACGTCTTCTATAACCATGAAAATGACACAACATTTTTTTTCAGTAATCTTGATAAATGAGCCCATGATGTATAGAAAATATCTTGTGTAATGCATCTAACCATATAATATGTATATATTGAAGTAAACCATTTTTAAAAAACAGAATAGTTAGATATCCATTTAAAAAAATTAAATACTATTTACACAAGTACTTGAAAATAGCAACACAGTATTTTACATCTATCTGTCAGTCTATTCAAATATATTTATGGAAAAGCTACACCATAATAACCATGTCCTTGTGCATTAAAACATTTGTATGAACAAAGCAATGCTCTCACTGGTAGCTGTTTAATAACAGCTGTGTTTTTTAGTCTCAGCTCCTGCAAAAAATACACAAATGTTTAGTAAGTTTTCTGAATTAGTGAACAAAAGTTAAAACTGAACATATGTGAATTTAGCCTGTCCACAGGCTAATGAAGGATTAATTATATAAGGATTTAATATATTGATAAACAATTTTGATAATTTTACTCATATTTCGTCATTTATAACTGTAGTACTATCAATAAATTGATCATTATTAGTACTGAAAATAAAAATATTTAAAATTGGGGTATCAAACTATCAACATTGTTAAAAATATGACTAAATACAAGTTGCACAGTTGAAAAAGTATGATTTATCATCACTTTAGGCAATTTGAGTAAAACAAATAATCACTTTAGGCAATTTGAGTAAAAAAATGTTCAATGATACAAACTTCATTATTCAGTCCAGTCTAATGTGAATTCAATTATAGATGAAGGTAATTCAAACCGACATGAATTCACAAAATTGTAAAATGTTGAAGTTCTTACAGTTCTAATTCTGTTATGTAATTTTATTAGAGAAGGTATTTTGAAAACAAAATGTGTAGCTCAAGCTCAGATGCAGCATGATTTCTATCTTAAAAGGAATTAAAGTTACAATTTTTTTTACATCTAGCTGCTTACCATATATATGTCTCTAAGAAAGTGAGAAGATGCATAAAAGTTAATTTCTTCATTACAAGTAGTTGATGACGGACCCATTCTCATAAAATTATTAAGAAATTTAAGTTTATAGTGTTAAAATTGTAACACTAGCGAAGCATAACCTATATGATGGCTTTACCCAGTATACAGATTAAAAAAAAAACTTACCTGTGGATCCATAAACCTGACGCATTCTAACCATGTATTAAGGAAGGATTCACCGCACTGTGCACATTTACTTGATTGTGACAACATTTCCCGTATTTGGGGGTAGTGTCGTACGCCTTTACGCAGATACGACCATCTGTCTTTTAATTCTTTCATAACAAATCTTGCTGTAATTTCCTAATAAAATTTCAAAGACCTTAGTTACAAAACTACAATACAATTTTCAAAGAGGAATTATAGTTTATCCAAAGTTCTTTAAATAAATAAATAAATGAAATATGAATAGTTGACAAAGAGTTGGCATTATATTACAGAAATTTCCATCCAAGATTTTCATCCATACCTTTAGTGTGAGTACTTCTTCCTCTTGCACTGAATGCACAGGCATATATTCCAGCAGAGGATTCAACTCGGTGTATAATTCTCTCAGAGGTAAATTACAAAGTTCTGTAGGTAAAATTCTTAATTCATTTGCAGCAACATCTAACTTTTGTAACTTGTAACATTTTCCAATACCCTGTAACCAAAATAAATGTGTACACCTATAAAACTTTTGCAGTAAAAGCTTTGAACAGATCCATCTTATTATTTTTGGCTTGTTTTTAATGTTAACAATTAATTGTTGCTTTTTAGGCTGGCATCTGACTTATGAAACATTAATCTTCTGAATAGGTACTAGAATAGAAAGTTTAAATAGGTAAGATTGAAATATTTGCCTTGTAGTTCATTAAATTATACTAAATTTAAAATAATTTACTGTTTTTTAGTTAAGTTCTAAAAAAAATCCAACTGACTCGGCTTTTAACAGGATTTTTTAAATAAAAGGATTGCTGGAATGACACATGGTAAATATTCAAAGATATATTGATATACAGTTAAATCAGTGTACCTCTGGTAATTCTCTTAGTTTATTTTTTTGTAAATAGACTGCTTCGAGGTTTAAAAGAAATCCAAATTCTAAGGGTAAAGACTGTAACTCATTGTTTGCCAGATGAAGTTCTTGTAGATTCACTAATGCACAAATTCTGTATGGTAATGACTTCAGTTTGTTGTTGTTGAGGCTTAAATGTTGTAACTGCAACAACCTGTAAAAGAAAATTCCAGTGAGAGACTTTCAAAAGTATGTTGGCAGCAGATCTCAGGAAGCGGACTCCAAAAAGCATGCAGCTATTGCTGAGCAAAACTTGCTTTGTCCCACTGAACAAAAGACATGGTAAGCCAGTGACATCTTGTAGAGAATACTGCATTCTCTCACGTTTTTCCAACAAATAGACTATTATTTGCATGCTTTTGGAGGAGCCACCAGTGTTATCCCATTACAACGGTGTCATTGTTCATTTACAAAATGCACATGCTAGAAATGTTTGGCTTCACATATGGTGATCATGACAGTGGCTCCACCAAGTTCATGCAAGTCTATTCATTATTCAATTGATTATTTATATCACTTAGGTTATAAAATACATTCCGTTTCAAATTACTTCCATTTGATAGCAAAATATTTCTGTTATATATTCTTGATCACGATTCTTTTTTAAAAAATGCTCCTTTTGGGGCCAAATCTTATCTTTCAATTTTTCGAATTAAAACCTCAAAAAACATATTTTCTAGTAAAAAAGGGAAAATAAGATGCTAATTTACTTAATCATTATAAAATCATGAAATATATTAAGTCTTTTCCTCATCCTGCCAATTACCTGCCAATTTCTTGAGGTAGTTCTTGTAACAAGTTGTTATTCAGATTTAAGGATGTTAAATTCACCAACCCATCTGCAAAAAAATTATTAGTTGTGTAAGCAAATGTAAAAAATGGACATGCATACATTGCTAGAATAGAGAATGGCAGAACATCCACATACAATTAAAGTTTGAACAACGAATTAAATCAAAGGAATACATTCATAATGTTACAAATTAGCTTCTCGTCACTTCAATCAATAGGAGGATTCAAACAATGCAATGCTAAGTGTTAAAATTATTTCTCTACCAGGTATGTGTACCATGCATGTGATTTGCCTGTTTTCATGGCTTTAAACTAAATACAAGTAACTTTGACACGGGCAAATCACAGTACTGTCTTAATTTTAAAAGAATGTATTGTACAGGTTTTCGGAGATGAAATCTCAATACTGTGAAATATAAAGTGCAGTTGTGTCCCTATTCCTTAGGCTTACTTAGCACAGTGGAAGACAACTCTGTAATTTGGTTGTTGAATAAATGTATATTCTTCAGACTCTCGGCATACTTTAAAACTTCAGGCAAATGATCCAGTTCATTATTACCAAGGTTAAGAACTTCAAGCTTCAAACATGCAAAAGAAATAACAATAAATAATATACACTAGAACCAATACATGCATTTCTATATAGTTACCATAATTTTAAACTCCTCATTAATATACCAGGGGGTTTACTTATTTTTGAGTGGAGTTGTGACATTCAGATTAAAAGGTAAATACAAAATATAACTATGAATTTTTGACTTTGCATTTTTGGATTGCTACTGTAGTTGGGGGCAAACCAATCTAGTTTGTTATTTGTCATGATATGTCTACCTCCAGCGACTGCTGACCTGTTAAATCGTATGCAGGTGGCATGATCTGTGTATTTTCTTGCTTTAACTGATTTCCATGCTCAATGCAAGAATACCGATTCTTATCTGACAAAAGTTCAGAATATGTATAAAAAAATTACCAGAAAAGATAACCAAACTATTCAAAAATCTCTCAAGAGAGGTCCCTCATGGTCGGTGTACCCATTCCCGCATTCTTCCTCACACACTGGAGTGACTATTTGGGCATATTATAAGCAGAGGCTAAAACCATCTGAACCATACACTAATTACCTGTACTAAGCTTGCAAATTCTTTTGGTAAATCTTTCAGCTTATTGTTCTTTAACTGAATATTTAGAGTTGCTGTTAACTTTCCAATTGCTTTTGGTACCCGATCTAGTTTCTTATTTGCCAAATTGACAGTCTTTGCCTGCGATCTTATTGCTGGCAAAAGTAATGTATCAGCCATACTGTTCCCTTGTGTGTGTTATCTTTGCACCATACTTTAGAAAAAATTGTCAGCCGAGCCTGAACAAAAATGCAAAATTTTTATAAGGTTATTGAAAAAAGAGTAATTTTATCACCACCCACTAGGTTGTCACTGCTTCCAATAATATTAATAATATAACCCTCTCCACCGACACCGGCCGGCGACAGCACACAACGCAGTGTCCATATATACGTTCAGATAGAGCATATAAATTAGTATTTAGTACAAATAGGGTATATTTCAAAGATTTGGTTCCAACTAACAATATTTAGACATGGATCTGCGAATGTCAGATTTAAACATTACAGAATACAGGCGTTTGATTCGACTTGCAAATATTAGTATCGATCACTCTCACTAAGTTCAGTTCAGGCTTCAAGTCCAGACCCGGAGATTAAAATCAGGTTAAAACATGAACAACTTATTTTGACGTCACCTACAGTGACTGTACGCATCATAGAGAAGAACTATCAGTAATTTCAATAAATTTACTAAAACAAAATACCGTGTTTTTTAAAAATTAGACTTCACCACCAGGCTAGTCTTCTTCGGCATGAGCAATGTTCTCCGTTGCTACTGATGCTCTGGAGATGGAAACGGTCATAAAAGGGGAGTTGATAACAGTTAATAATAATAAAATACCTTTGAGAGGTGATACAAGAGTTTAGTTATTTAAAAGTAAAACAAGTATTAAATATATTTATTTTCTTACCAAATAATATGGATAGACTTTTTGTGCTAGTCAGATTAGTTATTTGAAATGAGATAACATTCCTAAAATTATAGAATCGTCCAACTTCCTTCAATCGAGTTTTATGTCCCTCACTAGGTGGCAGAATATTCCAAGATGGCAGTCAACAGGAAGGTGTGTATTTTGTTTTGTAAACATTTTGGATTTTCTTCAATATAGTTTTATTGTTAACTTCACCCAAATCGTTATGTTACCCACATGCTTGAAAAACCTTCCACAATTGTATATATATATATGTCAGAATCAGGTGCCAGATCGATACCAAGAACTTAATTATACTTATATAGTAAATCATGACACTAGTTTAGTAGCGGCTTAATTTGTAACCGTTTTGTTCATTTTAATTTTTATCCTGATGGTATTTTGACTTTTCCCCATCTGTATCCACTAATGAAGCAAAGGGGTTTGTATTTTTTCATTCTATGCTGAGGGTGTTATCACAAAGTTTATCCTGAGGGTCAAATCTTAACTTTTACTTCCCTTTGTGCTAGACAACGTATCGTTTTTGTAATAATTATGAGCACCAGGTTTGTACACAATACTCAATGTGTGATCTGATATAAGTGTTATACAAAACTTAAAGAGAATATTTATTGGTATAATTAAAAGTTCTCTTGGTGAACCTCGGTGCTGTCATAGCTTGGCGAATGAATTTGTTCAGTGGGTATAATAGACAGTTTCAGATTGTTTGTTAATCATACACCTCTTCTTCTTGTTTTGTTTCTCTCAAGTAACCTTCCTTGTCCCATCTTTCTTCATTGAATACTGATATTTTGGATTGTGTCAGACGACAACAGTGAGTTAGCCACATCTCTAATATAATATTGGTATTTCCTTCTTTTACAGTCTTGGATTGGAGATGACGATGACGATTACTGGAATGAGACAAAAAGCAGAGGTTTTGATTTTGATAATGATGTAAGTCTTGACTCTTGACCAGTTATGCAAACAAAAATTATATAGGGGCTCTTGTCTATCCTGTCTTTTAAATGACTTATTTAAAAGAAATTGTGATTGGAGGACCTTTTTGGAACAATCCGTACTGATTCAGGAAATTAGGTTTAGCATTTTGTATATCCGTAATCTGTGAGTCAATACCCTTTAGTTTTTACTGCTGGTACAAAGTAAGATGCTAAATAACATCAGCATTTTTATTGAATGTAGAATTTACAAGAGGCTAAGCAGATTATGGGTGGTTTGGGTGATTCAGCGGGCATGGATGAAGAAGTCATTAACTGGGATGGTTCTTCAGCCTCTATCTCATATGGTATGTATCATCAATAGGGGAAAATGTAGTAAAGCATACAGAGTTTCTTTCACTGTACAGATCTGTTACGTCAACATACATGTATTGTACTTTTATTTTCATGAAATGACTTGAAATTAAGCTAGATAAAAGAAGATTATTAGTTAATTTATCAGATAACAGTAGTCATAAAAGCCTGCAATTCTTGTGCCAGCAAATGATGCAACATACCGGGTAATAACTGTAAGTAAAGAAATTCCAAGCTTCCCAGTGTATGTATAACTTACCCTTTGACAGTCGTCCATTTTAATTTTTTTGTCTCATGCAAAATACATTATTGTAGAAAAATCAGCTCGATACCATCCACCACAAAGCAGTAATGCCAAATCTTCTGCTCAGCCTAAGGCGACAGTGCCACATTCCTCCAGTGCAGATACTTTAAAAACTACTAACACGCATGCCAGATCATCTAGCTTAGGTGAGTACAGTTATAATACCCAGACCATGCTTAGTACTAAAGTTAAAGTTGTGGCAAAAGTTTATTATTCTGTTTAGTTGTGTAATATCATGAAATGTTGAACTTTTTCTGTGATCCCTGAGAAACTTCAACTCCATCTCAAAGTTTTTATCAGCATGACAAAACACAGAATCTGAGATCACATCACTATAGTGAATCGATTTGTTGGTTTGAGATATATTTTTTTTTGTATATTTTGTATTAATAAAGAAATATAATATATTAATTGGAACATTGCATAATTTCCAAATTAAGGCACACTTTTAAATATAATGTTTTCCTTCAATATATATATTTTTGCTGTCATCACAGGGGGCTTTTGCTCTAGCTGGAATTTTAGCAGTACTTTGACCCTAATTACTGTTTTGATTCCACATATATTAAAATCCAGAGTATAAATTGGCAATAAAATCATATATTTAATAAAATTGTAATAAGTGTATACTATACATATTTTTACTGTTGATTTAAACTATTGTCATATGTTTTTATACATGTAAAATAATGTTAAATGATTTTTGAACATTTAAAAGAGTTTAAAAAATTATTTCGTTATAAGTTTTGTTTATGTTATATTAAAATTTTACAGGAACATTTCAACCTAATTCATCATATTTAGAAACCAGTGGAAGTGATCCTAGTATTGATGATGGTAAGGTCTATCTTTTAGAATTTTGTAATTATCATGAAATATTAAAATCTTCTGTGGGCATAAATTTTTCAGTGCACTACTTGCAATTCAATTTGAGACACTTTGAAGCTGTTGCCTTAGGTTAGATGGTAAGTATGTTTGAAATTTGTGATGTCCTGTGTTCAGAAAGGTTTTGTTCTTATGCCGAAAATAAAAAATTGTGTGTTTCCAGAAACAAAAATAGCGTAGGTAGGTAGGCTGTAAAAGCAATAATAACACATGTATATTGTTGTAAAATATGAAAAAATTGAAATAAGGTCGGGGGTTAAAATTACGCCTGGTTAGGTTACCAGAAAGACACAATCTTTTATTTTATGCTTACCTTCATTAGCATGTAAGACCGCACAACAATATATTATTAACTTTATGCTTGTACGCCTATGTTTTTGTTTCAGTTGTGAGGAACTCGAGTCAATCTAAAACACCTACAGTAACAGAAGTGGCAAAATTGCAGTCACAGATAAACTTATTAAAAAGACAAAAAGAAGTATGAGATCTCTAATATCTCATTTTGACTAGAAGAACGTATAAGTAGCAAGCTGTCACATGTTTTCTGTAAAAACACTGTTCAGGAGTTTGCAAGGGGCAAAAAAATTTACTCATAAAAACAGTTTGCAATTTTCATGATTAACATATTTTTGTGTGAGGTTGTAATATTCTATTTCACATAATCTCAAATTGATTTTTATGCCCATCCACCATAGTGGAATGGGCATATTGTCGTAGTGTAGGCGTTGTTGTTGTCGTTGTCGTCGTATGTAACACTTTCTTTGTCTCGCGATAACAGCTTCAGTTTTTACCCGATCGCTTTCATATTCGGCACAGGG
>JAOXYB010080499.1:0-23114 GCA_028565635.1 Phoronis ovalis
CAACCAACCAACCAACCAACCAACCAACCAACCAACCAACCAACCAACCAACCAACCAACCAACCAACCAACCAACCTCATAGATGTAATGCAGGATAACTGGTTAAAATGATCCACTGATCATGATTGATCATCGACAAATTAAAGATGTACAAAGATAGTGCAAGCATTTACAAACCTGAGAAACACCCGATAAGAAAGGCATGAGTATGTCTTTATACATTGGGTACTCTTTGACCATTCTGTTCAGAAAATGTTGTTGTGTCACCATCCAGACAGATATTTCATTGACCAAACCTCTGCTCAATGATAGATTGGTGCCACTGTAGCATTGCTTAAATTTTGTTACTAGACCAATAACTCTTTCCATTGAGCCAGTTGTGGCTAAGTACTGTTCTACATCTTGTAGTAAAGCATCAAACTGCAAAGACACGAATAAACACAATATCATGCCAGTTCTGTTAACTCTAGTAATTTCATTTATATGATGCTAAAAAGGGTCCACATAAATTATTTGTTAAAACAAATATATTAATTTTTATTTCGTTACCTGTGGGGGTACAGGCCTTAAAGCTATGTTAGCTTCCAGTTCCTGCATTACACTATTAAGAGTTATCACTCTATCCATTTGATGTTTAACATGTGGATGTAACAGTGTGCTACCACAGTCCAATTTCTTTCCTGTTAACAACTCAGAATTCCATTCCCTTGCATCTAGGCTAATTCTGATGTCTTCAATCTAACAACAAAAAAAATTTATGTAAAGATTGATGAAAATGTTGTGATGACACCAAAGGCTCTGATTGGAAGCTTAAGTTAATTTTATTTGTTTTGCAGTTAATTAAATTTACTTAATAAATATTTTTCTATAATTCAGCAAAGTGTCCTTACTATTGCATTGAAACAAGAGAAAAAACTTATTTATTTTTCAAAAATACATTAGAAACAGCCAATTGACAGCACTTTAGATTTACTCTGATATCAAATGACAAAAGAACGTTTGAATATAAACAATGATAATTAATTTGAGGATCACTGCACTAACCTCTTGGAGGACATATTCTAACTTAACAGCCTGCTTATATGCGGGATCAACAGGGCCCTGAGGTGCCAACAGGCATGCTTGTATATAACCAACCATAACCAATCCTTCCCCTGTACTTGCAACTCTATCAGCATCTTCTGATGTTTCATCCCCAACAGAAAATACCAACTTGCAAGAATCAACCAATAGTCTGATAACATGTTGAGGCAATATACCATTGGCCATTACAGTATGAATAACAGTTTCAACATGTTGCACACTGATATCCTCCAGGCTGAAGGAAACGTCGGGCAAAAGACCAGAGATGGCGTGAACTATTCTGAAGTAATTTCCACGTAGACATTTTCTATCATTGTGTCTAGAAAGAAATTTTTTTCCAGTTGGTAGTATTGGAAGTTATTAGAAGAAGTTATTAGTACAATAGTAGCAACAAGTTCAACTATAACGCAGTCCTATTTTAAAAATCCTGGGGAGATAGAGTTTTTAATGATACGGTATATATACTAGGCAGTTATCTAAATCAGTGCTTATAAAACATAGATCACATATCTCTAGCAAGTAATTAACTAAAAGTCCAGATTCCATGGAATCTTCACTCTGTTCAATAAAATTCCAAGAAAGGTCTCCATTGACTAGAATATTTATGCATAATTTCAATGGATTTTGTACTAGCCCTCTCAAGCAATTTAAAACATGTCTTCTATTTGGATAAATAAAATAGCACAAGATTGCATTACCTGAAGTCCATGTCTTGTCTAGTTATACATGCAGCATTAGACCACAGCGCTTTAGTTACAGTACTTAGCTGTTCAAGCTTTTCATTAAAAACACCAATTGGAATATCTCCAGCAGTTTGTATGTTTAGATTTTTATTTTCTACACCAAGCAGAAGATGAAATATGGAATATGAAAGAAGTGGACTGTACATGGTCAAAACCTATAAGTATATAAATAAAAGACATAGGAATAAATTAGTAAAATTAAAACATCACTCCAAAAGGTGTCAAAGGAATAATATTTCATCTGGGTTCAGAAGGGAATTTGATTCCCTGGTAATTTTCAAGCCACAGCAAGAGAGATGACAACTACACCTCAGAAAACATTAAGGCTAACTAATCTTATTATGGTAGTAAATAAAAATTCGTGCAAAGTTGTATTACATTTTTTTTCACACAAAAGAAACCAGCCTGAATGTTAAAGGTTAGAAAATATTTATTTTGTGTCAAAAAAAAATGTAATATGCATTTGCAAGATTTTTTATTTAAATCCCCAAATCAAGACTACTAGTTTGCCTTAAACTGAAACCCAAGCTAATTCAAAAACAGCTTAAAGCAAGCTATACAATGTACCAAAACTATTGCTTACTTAATAGTATAAATTGACTGACACTTTTTTTTGGGAAACATTCCTACTCACATCAGTTTTCGTAAGGGTATCTTCAGCATTTTTCAGTTTCAGTCTTCTCATCCACAGTGCTGCATTAACAGTCAATGGAGAAGTTCTAAGATGGCTATGGAACACGAGTATCAATTCTGACAAATACTCCTGTACCTGTTTATCAGAGTCTGAATCCAAAATATGCATGTAATTCGCCAAACTGGTAGCAGACAGTAAGGTGTTATCTGCACTGAATAATGACAATGATTTCCCAACACTAATAATGTTGGTTCTTTCTTGGGGACAGTTTAGAACAGCTACAACATGGTATTCTAACAAAAGAGACAAATATTCAAACAAAGGTAGTAATGATAACTGGGCTTCACTCCTTTCTGAGACTTGTCTGTTTCCTGTCATCGACTGTGATGCACTGAGGTCATGGCTTTCCAGTTCCTCAAAGATTCCCTGATAACAACCTAAAAATGCGTTATAAATAAATATCATACTCAATAATTGCTTTTTTGAAGATGACTTACTGAAATTAATATTTCCTGCCTTAAAAGTTCCTACAAATATAATCTATCAAAATAGTATGCTCTTAGTAATAACATTGACTACAGGTTATAATACATCAATGTATATTATTTTTTTAATTTTGGCTTTCAAATGTTTTAAGAAAACAAAAAAAATAATTTAATAAAACTGCTTATTTTCTATCAAAGGGGGACAAATAGCCAGGGGGAAAAATCGGGGGCAAATGGCCAAGAATCGAAAAATCATCTACTCTCTTAGAAAGGCTGAGCTAAGGTCATAAAGGTTTCAGACAAGACTGTAACTCAGCTACACATCTTACCTTCAAAATTTTCAGGTACATTTCCTTTCAACAACTCAACCAGGAGATCTACTAGTCTCTTTTTGACATAGATTCCATTGTGTAACATAAAAACTGCTTTCTGCTTTAGAGTATCTATACTTTGCAATCTTGAAGAGCTACTATTAACATCAAAAGTTGAACAGATCGTTTCTAGCTGGTTATACATTCTGACAGTTCCTTCTGACTTGAAAGGTTTTGGAAAACCAAATTTATTCCAAATAGCACGCTGTGTTCTTGCAGCATGGCTATCTGAGCCTAGAGCTGACTGCAGTTGGGTAACAATACTGTTTAGCTGAATTGGAATGCTACAATCAGAATAGGAATGACATAAGATTCCAGAACAAAGTGGTCCATGAGTATTGTCAAGATGACAGTTTTGAAAGGTCAAACTTACAATTAAAACTATTGTATGTATTAATTTTTTTTTAAACTCCAGTTCAAATACACTGAAACGATGCATTTTTGGGTTCGCGTTCCACTATTTTTTGGACAAAGATAAAAAACGATTAGTTATGATGAAATGCAAACATGTGGCACGTTTCAAATCTATTGGACTAGCCATTTACTAAATAGGTGGAATTATGATTAACGTTGTGCCAAAATGCTATTATGATTTTGCCCGGAAATTACCAAACTTCTATTTATGAAATTGCCTGAAGTTTGCCAAACTCTCTCTTGGTGTTTCTAGACATTACTACGACAGTTTTCAAAAATCGGGCCACAATGGTCGATGCATATTTTTAAGACGAAAATGTTGATAGCTCAAACATGTCTGTAAGGTTAACAAGGAGGTCATAGCATAAACATATTATGACCTTGAGGTCAAAAGGTCATATAAGGATCAAATGTAGGCTATTTGACATTATTCAGGAATATTTCAAAAGGTTTGTGTGTATAACAATTAGGTTGTTATGGACACACACACAAGTAAGATATGTATCTATTGCTTACAAAAAATAATTATTAACAGTGATTAATTTTGAAAGATTTAAAATGCTGTAAGTTAAGATGCAGTAGAATACATCTTCCTTACTTCAAATTTAGCCCTGTTGAGTGGATTTTTTTAATACATCGTGCTTTTAAAAATTCACTTTAATTCAGCTTACTTTTAAAAAAGTTTAAAATGTTGCATTTATTTGTTAAATATATCTTAAGCTTATCTAAACACATTTCAGGTTTCTCTTGATTTTGTCTATTGTTTTTAATTACTCTGAAAAATTCTCCAACTAGAGTAAAATTAAAAACAACAAGGAGAATACGATGTATATATAATAGAGTGAAAAAATAATGTTTTAAATAAATGATATCCCACCTATCTTCATTGAAGACTACTTTCAGGGTTTTACAAAAAATCCAATTCCAATGCAGCGACAATACTGGTTTTTGAAGCTGCCTGCTTTCAGTTGGCTTCTTACAAAACAACAAAAATCTCCGTTTCCACAGAAGTGCTTCTGTCACCTATAAAGTTAAGAGCGATCAATTCACGTCTGTTGATGTTTCCAATCAAATTTTTGCTAGATTTCCCTTGTAATCTCTTGAAAATTTGTGGTGAATAGTTGAACCCTTTCTTATGCAGTTTTGGAATTTCCCCACTATAGGGTGAAGTGAGGATCAAACAATGTTACACAACATGAACGGCATGTGAATAAAATTATATTAAATTATATATCACTGCAAAATGAATAACATAAATATTCCGTGATTCCTTAGTTCTCCTATTACATGGTCACACAAAAAATTTCATAATGATTTCAAAAATTGAACTTCAGAATTTTTCAAAATTGGTTTTGCAAATCTATGTCACCACACAAGGAAGTCAAGCCGGCTTGGGCAAACTGATCGATGTTGTCAAGACGACTTTTTCACACAACGAATTTCAAACCAGTTTCAAGTTCAAGTCGGCTTGGGTACACGGTTTAGCCAAATCGGTTAGGGGAAGTCAGATATACATCAAACAGATCTCATAAGATAACCCCTGCCAAACCGATTTTCTCAATTGAACAGCGTATATAAATTTAAGAAAATGAAATTTTATCTAAATATTAAATAGAATTTAAAATGTATTAAATGCTCTACTGACCCATAATTTCATATCTTCTCTCAGTTTCTTTCTGTTGTACATGATTTATCAAACCGTTATTATGTGTGTTGCTACAATTTGTTTACAGGGGGACAGTTAGTAACTGACACCAATGCATACTAATACTGTACCTTAAAGTAACTATCATCATCTAGTAATTCAGCTGTTAACACCATATGGCGAAGTGATTCATCCAGGCACTTGAAGAATGGCAGTAAATGTGCTACAGCGGGATCAGGTAACTGAGTTTCAATAATCATACCTAGAGGAACAAAATTTTAATTAGAAATACAGAAAGTTGAAACTAATTATAAATAATTTTATATTAAACATTGGGAAGGAAATTCAGTTTGCCAGTGCCACCAGAAGGGGTTAGCACCCGTGAAGTTGTCTCTTGGGAACATCAAAAGATTTGATGGTAAAGTTTTGTTTTAATAAAATGTATTGTACTTTAATATTTTTTTTTAAAATTATGATCGACATATATTACATTTTATTTGAAAAACTATAAGTTATAAAAAAATGAAAGTCCTGGTACCCAGAAAGCATGGCCAGGAGTGAATCATTCGTAGGTTAAACCATTTTGTTAGATTTTTAAAGTACTGTGACAGTCATATACATAATAAAATGTCAATAACAATTGAAACCTTCTAAGCAGATTTCTTAGAAGCGTGCACAGATTGTGTTAGACAAACATTTATCCCCTACAAAATCAATATATTCGAAGAAACAACAGGCAGCAGTTTAGCAATCTACTAAGACCAGGCACTCCCAGAATACAAAGCCAACATGGATCAATTGACAACTCAAATCCAATCAAAGAAATGATTTTTCATTAAGGCAGATTTCTCATCGAATGTAAGCAAATGAGTAAGATGATAACTGACAGTTTCTTCATTAACTTAGATTATGACATCATGACACATTGCCATTACAGTAAAAAAAAAACTATAATAGTAAAGGACAAATAGTAGTAAGGCATATGTGTCATACAAGAGTTACTCATTCAAGACTTCTGCTTACGAGTTAATATACTCCCGAGTTCGTGTAGACTATAATGTAAATGTTTCGGGTGGATGTTGACAAAACATTTCATGGATAAACATATAAAAATGCAATAACGGTAGCAATAGAGCTGAGATACTATATGTACGATTGTGATCTGTTAATTTTTATATAACAATTTCTTCATGGATTTTTTAGGTTGAACTGACATTTATCCGATTTCTACTTATGATCCAGGATACATCAAGACAGGGTACTACAATTCTGACAAAACAGGAAATATAGCATAAAATTATGTGAATCGTCGAAAAAAAACATACAACAGAATATGCCGTGATTATTCTTGTACAACACGTACAGGATTGTTATATTAGAACAAACATTTATGTCACATGTAATAACATGACTAATCAACAATGCAATTTAAACTCAATGAATGACAACGAATTGTGAGTATGTAACTCATCTACATTTTGATCCAGCACCATCACTACAGAAGATATGACTTGTGCAGAAACAGTACATTGTTACAGGCAGTGAGAGATATTTTTAACAAGAAGGAAAATAAGATTTTCTACTTTATGATTACACGGAAATGGTATACAAAAACATTCAAAGAAATACCAGGTGAAAAGTTGTAATACTTCTAAATGTAATAACATATTACAATTATACTTCATGGATGGCACAGATTGATTTGCATAAAAGTGGGCAGTGATTTTACACATTCATTCTACTTACACTAATTAAAAGTATTACTGTATAATTATATACAAGAATAACACATCTACTAAATTAAAACAATGTAAGAATGAATACACAGATTAAACTAGGAAGGAGCTGATTTCACCGAAGGGCTTACTAGCAAGCAAATATGCAGACATGTACATGTTCTATACCTAAAAGGCTATTCTCTTATAACAGCATGGACTAAATGTTTACAGATCTGACTATGTACAAAATTTGCTTTATACAGAAGGTAATATTATTATATTCTCCAATACATAAACTACAGCCAGTGAATGCATATTATTCACTTTATATTATTTAATATTGTAGGTTTGTTGTCATCAGTTGTCAGACGGCTATGAAAATGACATGGAGAATTGGATTATATCTCAATTATAGTCAGGGCTTCATTTTATAATGATTATTAGATAAGATTCATCCTCCCATGATTCATCTACTGTAATAACTGTCAGGGAATTAAGACTGGATTCACAGAATCACAGGTAAGACAAGTTTTCCTCGACAAAATTTATTTCACTATAACACTTCAATCAAAATCTAGCGACTTGTTAATATCTGAGACTATTATAACCAAGTAAGTTATGGAAACGTAAGGCACAAATAGGTAAAAATGTGACCACTATTATACCAATTAATGGCAAATATATTGTAATATAATTGCAAAATTAAACAAAAAAGCTTTTAAGCATTAAAATCTTGAATATATATTCATTATTTGTCGTAATAAAATGAACAGGGTTTTGATATACAAACTTCAGGCTGGTACTATTTGTAAGTTTAAATTGTAACAAAGTATTATTATAATTATATTAAAAATTATCAAATTAATTAAGTCTTGCTGTAGCTTGAAATAAAGGATAATGAAGGTACATGTAATTTTATAGAAAGTCACATGATTAAATAATAATGAGACGTCTTGTAATCTTAGGCAATTTTATTGTTATTGCACCAAAAATGGCATGAAAAGAATGGAATTTTGCACAAATATAAATCTACTACTAAACAAATGTTCTAGACTTTCATGAAAGTAGAATATTTTTTGAAACAGTAGGATGAACATAAAAATTAACATTTAACTGCTCAGCATTTTTCCATCATGATGATCTTAACTATTTTTTTGAAAATGAACTGTTTATATTTAATCATTACAGAATTATTAATAAAAAGTTGGGGAACACTCTAATATAGCAAAATATTGTACACAGATTTATGGAGCAGAAATGGGAATGGAACCAACGGTTTAGGTGTAGTTTACTTAGAGTGGCACATGGTATAATTATACATATTAAATTTATTGTTACCATAGAGTGTGCAAATAATAATTATCAAGCGAATGAGTAAGAGGCCTTACTTTATACATAGATCTTACACTCACTATGCTACTTCCAGCAAATCAGTATATCCGCAGATCAATGTTAACACAATTGAATCATTTAATTATTAATTTACTACTAGCCAATTCTTAAATGCATACCATACACTTGGGGAAATCCTTATGTAAAATTCAATAACTTGCAGAATCACTAATTCTTACATGCAGAAAATTATCTCAAATTAAAGACTTTTCTAATCATTGTATTTAAGTTATTGTTTAACAATGTCCTGAACATAAATTATACAACAGGGAAACTGATCAACACATAATGCAATAACTTGGGTGAAATATATTGGATGTCAAAATTAGATCTAGTTGCACACTGAAGGCAGTTGCTAGCAAGATGATCTATTATCCAAGCAATGGAGAAACTTTTCAAGATATCAGGCAAGTCAAAACATTTTATCATTTATTAAAAATGTACTTATTACTCCGGAGGATCACAATATTCTCTTTATTTTATAATCTCTAGGGGAACCTTCAAACATGCACACTCGCTATAATAATTTACCTTTTCCCTATTTTTTTCAGTAAATTTCATTTGTTTTGAAATAAATTATGGCTGAGCACTACTTGATTAAAACACAATAATACATGTAGGTTTAAAGGGACTATCTTATAATTTAGTTCCTCTAGAGGTACAGCAAGAGCAAAAGATGAAGCCCTGGGAGGTACTTGACCAATTTATGGTACAGGGGGTGAGGCTCAGGCCTCAAAACCCTATGCGGCACACTTAGTGACAGTCAAGAAAATAAACCGAATGAAAGATAAAACTTGTGTGAATGTCAATACAAAGGCTTTTTATCCTTCCATTTGCTAAGATGTAAAAGATGACATTTTGAGAGATTGCCACAAATAAATTTGTCAATATTTTGAATAATGGTATTACATTAGTGGAAGCCAGATATTCAAATAACGATTAGATTCCATATACATGTATAAATAAGGACACAAATTTTTTATCACTTAGTAATCAGAGTGATAAACAAAAAGATTGTCAATTGAAACAAGAGTTTGGCTTGCGGAATTGCAATCCTATGCCCTTAGACCTAAAAAATATGTTTACTTCCGCTAACAGTGTGGAAAAATAGGTAGATATAGGCAGGTTTGTAAGTTTTCGTTCACTTGACCAAAACTGCTGTGTGGAATTGTGCAGTGTGGGCTTACAGGAATTATGCCACATAGTATTTGATAAGCTGCGGAGTTCACAATAAGTTATCACGGTGAACTTACCTTGATGGTAAAGATATGACAGTTGAAGGATTGACAGTTGATCTAGCTTGCTTAGTTGACTATTGGTTTGCTCCAGGCCACAGTAGTCTAAAGCAGCACCTTCAGCTAAATTGCCAAGGAGATGCATTCTACAAAAGAAGACGTTCATGTAGTGACAATTATGCAGGGACAGATAATCAATGTTTTAAGCCCATGAACAAAATCATACAATGAAGTAATATTGTTTTTAATAAACGTAATTAAATCTATGCAATGACATACATGTTAAAAGAAAATCATAGCAGTATTTTTGATATCTTCTAACTGCTATACTTTCCATGAGTTCCCAGCTCCAACAATTCTAAAAAAAAATCAGATGAATTTAGCTGTCCATGAGTGTTGCTCAGGAGTAAAGTTGTGTGCAGGTTAATTTATTAACAACTCTTAAGATATCATTCATGTTGTAAACAAAACCTTTTAAGATGGTGCGACGTTCAGAGGGCGCTACTGTTGCTTGCATTATTATCTGTCTGTCTATTACATTGAAAAGCTCATTTTCATTAAAATGCAAATTCACGAAACTGATATAATTTGGTTAAGGACAAATAAGTGTAAGCAGAAAACTGTTTATTTTTTCAAAATTATGTCTTATATTTAAATTAAAATGTTGCTTATCAAAATTCTGCCAAATTGGTAACGCTTTAATTAAATTATTCCAACAGCCCTAGCCTCTTGATTATGGCATTTGGAATGCTAGGATCCCTGAACTAAATATCCTCACGCAGCCACGATGGTAAACTTTTATTAATAAAAATTAATCCAAAATTTGCTTGGGTTTCACACTTTCAAGGCATTTTTTTAGCATGTAGTGCTAATGTTTTTAAAATTTAGAATGATAATGTAGTGGTTCAACTATTTCACATTATAACTATACCACATAATACTACATTATTCATGGATAGTGCTTGCAACGATTGAAATTTTGGAGGACCTGGTGTATTTATCATGGGTACTAGCCATTTTTTACAACTACCTATGCATACGCCACTTTAACATATTAAACAAAAATTGACAGAACACTGCAACAGCATGAATTTGTATAAAATTTATGTACATACATTTTGTTAAACTCTGCTTTATTGTAGTAACAGTGCAATTTCAAATAATACTTAGTCTAATGAAATTCAGCTTAACTCCTTTTCATTTACAGGCCACTATGCTGCTTTAAAGTTTTCTTGTACATTCACAGGTTATGTGTCCCGAATGTACAAATTGACTAGTTATTACGTTGGGAGGTAATACATTTTGATTGTGATGCTACGAGTGGGAACCCATAATCTTGACCAGACAGGAAAAACCTGCTTTAATTCCAGAAAAAATATTACTACGTAATAAAATTCTGACATCTCATCACAAGTGGATACATTATATACAGCATGATAAGTAATGTACACTTATTAGAAAGTTTCCTGTTCAGATATCTTCTATAGGCAATCTGCCCTGGTGACTGAGTGTCTCGTCAAAATAACATGATTATTGAATATTGCTGGAAGATACATCCGGTTAATCTATAAAATTAGCTTTAAAAGAAAAGTCAGATATGGTAATAAACATCATATTTGTAAAATGACTGTTTGAACCCGTTCTTTCGCCATTAAATATTATTCAATATGGGAAACATTTTCGTGCAGATGTATGGAATAAAGTTTTATTTTTAAATATTAGTACTTATAAATATAATTGAAAAGAAATGTTATTACAAAATGAAACAAAAAGCATACACATATATAAGAATTTTTGTAGCACTGATAAGGACTGTTCACTTGACAAATTTTCCAAAATATTTCATACGGTATAATTTAAAAATATGGAAAAGCGTTTTATTTTTAAATGCCGATGCTTATCAGTAAAATGAAATCATGCTATTTGAAATAAAACAGCACAAGAAATACAGCAATACAGCACAAGATTTTTGTGAGTGATAAGGGCTGTCTACTTGAGAATGGTGCAGGAAGTTTTCCAAGGTAACAATTTCAAGAAGGAAATGTCTTTAGGAAACTGTCGAAAGGGAATAGATGGGTAGAAGAATTAATCTAAAAGCAGTGTAAAATGTATTAATAAAAAATATCTGGCAAAATAATTAAAATAGTTGTAGAGGTACAGTATGTTACAGCTGTTTTCCTAATATCCTTTCAGAGGAAAGATGGAAGAAATACCAATATCATGTTAAACATGAAGTATACTATTAATTCTTAATCACAGCAAAGACTGTTTATTCTTTTTCACTGTAATCATTTTAAACTCATACCTTTAAATTTGATAAAATGTAAATAAGGAAATGAAAGATGCTAATAAATAACTTGACCATATAGCCAATATTTTATACTACTTCATGTCTAATAATGTTATTACCATAGCTTTGACTAAAATAATCAATACCATGCATACAATACTATGTAATCCAAAATATCTTTAGTTGATATGCTTGTGTGTATTTAAGATTATCATATTGTTAAAAGTATTGTTGAGAATAAAAGGTAGACAAATAGATGTAAAATATCTAGATAATTATCACTAAATAATGAGAAATCCGTTTACACTTATCCGAAACACAAAATATTGCAGAAATCCATTCCTAATTAATGACAAGACACACATTTACAATACTTCATTTAGTACGCATTAAATTTTGACAACTTAATAATACTAATTTGTTAGCTACAGTTAACTATGTACATTTTTATTACAAAGTAAACATAAAATGATTGAGCATGAAACATTTCATGCATATTTTCCAGGCCATGCTCCATAAATCACTATTGCACAAATTAAATACCTTTTTAGGTATTAAGCTTTTCATACATAATATATGAGTAGAAGCACTTTAAAATTAATCAAGGGACATATTTCTGCGTGAGAAAATGTACACTGCTGTACAGAAACTTGCGAAGTATGAATTAAAGATTATTTTTTTAGCATAAATTTTTAAAACAATTCACACTAAAATCACATCAATCACACAGATCAATGTACACTATTAATACCTAAAAAATACTTCATGTTTATATACCGTATGGAGTTTGTTACAAGCAATCTGTTCAGCACATTATTCTAATTCTATACGTAATATTTGACATTTATTGACTGACATGACTGCCAACAGGTATACACACTTTTTTTATGAAACTTCAAAAGGTTAGTCAGAAAGTCTTTTAGTTTCCGACATATTATGAAGGTGCTGATAGTTGAATTTTTCTTTAAAAGTTTGAGAGTATTTATATGTGATAGAATGAACATTTTTCAAAATGCAACAATTAATTAAATATATTAACTACTACTATATGGTAATACATTCTTAAATTTCTTAGAGATTACGATATCATTTTGCGATATTTATAGTTATATTCCCAATTCACAGCATGTGGAGACTTTGTTTAAATGAAACACCTTCATGTTATGAATTTTGTTTATGAGGATAAGATAGATAAATATGAGAATAGAATATGCGTTCCTGTAGGAAAATGAGCTACTGTTTCTTCATTGCATGCTAATATCTTGTCACAAGTCGATACTTTGAATCACACAGAAGTCTATATACTAATTATATATTATTATTATAAATTACAGTAAATTAATATACTTATTATTTATTACATATTATCAGATATTATTACATATTATCAGATACCTAAAATCTTACTTTTATGTCTGATTAATTCTATATCCTCCTTAAACAAAGTCTTGGTAGATACCAGAAAAGTTTCTTATTTTTAGTAACTTAATGCTGAATTTCAAAATATTATGCATCACAAAAGGGGTATTAAAATTTCAAAAATATTTGCTCATATGAAAAATAAGCTCCATGAAATTTCATCTATAATAATAGTAATAATATTGAGATATTTCAGATCAATGATTGTTATCTTTTTGTTGAAATTAAAAAAAGAAACAATCATGTAATTATTTGCTTAATAGCCAGATAAAATGCTTACTATAACTAAAAAAACGACTCTTTAATATTCCTGAAATAAATTATCAAAATCATTAAAATAAATATCAAGGAAGAGAACAAACTTCAGAGCAGATGCAAGCAAACACAAGATATCACCATTTGTATTCAGACTAATGTATCAGTTTACTTGTCTATACAAAAAAATGACCTCTGAATGTTTTAAAAAAGCATTTTAAAGCTAGATCTAGTATCACTTAACAAAAGTCAAGTAGATAAATAATAAATAGAAGGTTGAAATAAATTACAACAGCTACCTTTTAATGTAATTGAGGGAATTAATCCTTACAGAATCTAGGGAGGCGATAGTGCAGAGGATAGAAGTCTATTTTAGACAGAAATGAGTTTCAGTTTCCTGTGAGTTTATTTAACAGTTCACAGTTAATTAAAACTTGATGAGACATAAAATTGACCCCAAAACTATAAAAAGTTGATTTAGTTTGCAACACATGCAATTTCTGGTAAGACTATCAATTATACTGATTTTTAACCAAAAATATCCATAAGTTCAGAAGTACAGCATGGAGGAAGATTAACAGTAAACAACAGTGTAAGTATAAGTTTATATAGTTACTAGAAAGAGTTGAAGTGAATGGATTTTCTAACTTAGGAAACACATTCATATTTTATACTCGACAATATGTTTGAGCCAGTTGCAACATGCATTTACTTATTACATAATAACTGTAACTGAATATATTTTAATAATAATTTTATTGACAAATAAAAAATCTTACATCCAAAATATCTATATAATAGTCAATTACAATTAAATAAAAGCTACACAGACAATCTAACAAACTACTAAATGCAGATAACATAATGTATATGCGCATGAAAACTAGTTTTTCACAGTCAAATAAGAATATGATTTAGACTGATACTGCTGGTGCTTTTAATAATCCTGAGCTTTACCCAGGAAACATGGAAATAGTCAATAAAAGAGTGAAAACACCTTTTTATCTAAGGGATATGATACAAGATTTTGCTTGGTACTAAAAGTTTATTCTTTCAGTTTGTTTAGAAAAAAATCACTATTTAACCAGAATAGGATATTTGTAAAAACAAATGTAATCATGCTGGAAAATATGTATTTCAACATTACATAATTTCTGTTCTATCAAGTAACAAGAATTTACTATTTCTCCATTCTTGGTACATGGGGAAATTTAAATGCAAAAGCATGTCATTTTTTGTTACTAAGCGGAAAACATTACATGGTAATATACAATAAATTAATTTCATATTCATTATTCATTAGGCTGATTAAATGAAGAGCACTTTAATCAACTGTCCCAATTCCCATAATGCATTAGGAACAATTAGTATATACAAAACTATGTTAATAACAATTTTAAAATAATTTAAATAATTCAAGAACAATTAGCTAAATAGTGCTTAATGTAATATTTAGTCAAGAATTATGTTAATTTTTTAATTTACATAGATCTAATTTCAAAAGTACAAAAAAGTTTAAACGAAAATCAGTATTTATAACATTCTAAACAAAATAATCATTGCACACCTAAGCAAAACAAATAAAGTGAGAAAATCAATATGATAGACTACAAAGTACACATATCAACTGATTATTTTCTATGAAATGTTAAGGTAGAATGAACTAATAAATTAATTATTAATTACTAAAGAAAGCAATGAAATTAGTGGGTGACAGAGGGTATGAATATCAGTAATCATTACAATTCGCAAAGTTGCTATGAAAGAAAATGAGATGTGAATTTGTAATTACTGGAACTAATTATTTTGGTAAGCAACTGTTTTCTGTTATACCTGTGGTACAGCAATAACAGTCTGAAAGCTATAGTTTCCATTACTTTTGTTGATTTTGGGTGACTACAGTCTCTGTTGTCAGATCTCTTTAATCATAATAGAAATGGACCTCGCGATTCTCGCGGGTATGGTCCTTATATAGATTAGGAATTATGCCTCATGTTATAGAATTATGGCTTGGCATTAGTGTCTGGGTTAAGCACAGGGATTGGCAATAGTGTCTGGGTGTGTGCACATCACAAATAGTGTCTCGGTCAAATGCTTGGATCTGCGACTGAGAAGGTGTTTAAGGTACAAATACGCAGCAGGCACGGAACAGACGTTGACAGTATAAATATATCTTTGTCACAACATAAGTATTCAATGGTTACGGTTATACCCCAAAAGAGGTATGCGCCTAAACAGAGTAGTGGCAGGAAAAATCCATCCATTGTTTTAATGGTATAGACGTTTTTATATTTTACTTCTGTATTAGCGATATACTATAGCAAGGTTAAGAGATGAAAATTTGTTATCTTACTATTAAAAATATCATAGATATGATCATATTTATATAATTTTGCTGTTTTTTTGAAGCTATGACCACACATTGATATAAAATTTAACAAGCAGTACACCAACACCAACACAAATCGTTAGACACAGTTATGTAATAATAACAATATTTTTACTATTTGTATCAAAGTATTTTGTTTTCAGTATTTGCTTTTACATTAATCATAAAGCTGGAAAGTAATTCTAGAGGAATAATGCTCAAGGAGTAATGTTAACACCACATAAATTACATATTAGTAATTAGTCTTAGTTCACATATGTATTGGTATTTAGTCTTATTTTAGTAACTTCTTAATTTATTAGATCATATTTTCTTAGTTATGCAGTAATACTTTAATACAACTTTTTAAAAAAATGATATGCTTTAACAATATATCAATTCCAAATTAATTGTAAATAATATATTTTAAAAAAGGTTTTGATTTTTATATGGTTAGTTGTATTGAACTCAAATCTAGAAAAGTATATTTTGTTTTTTAATCTGAGTTAAGGCTTGGATAAAGAACTGGAGTTTTCTTTATTTTACAAATGATTATATTGATGTTGTAACAAACTGAATAATTTAATCACTGTTTTAAGTTAACGAAACAGGTATATTATCAATGTTTTGTAATTTCAGTTTGCTTGGATACTAACCTGTTAGCTGCTGATGTTAATTTTTGTATATGTAATGATTTGCCAGTCCAGACTCCTGATTCTATAAACGCTGCACTGAACTGAGGATTCCATCTGATGTCATAAGGTTGATTCAAAATATCAGCTGAAACAAGGTGAGCAGTGCACAAATTATGTAATTTTCTGCACAAAAAGAAAGTTATATTTAGCCAACTACAAGAACCATCATCAGTGCTGGCGACCTCTGGTGGAAGTATTTGACTTAAACTTGATAGTACAGAATATTTTTTTGTGTGTGCTTGCTAATTTGTTCTATAGTTCATTAAGTTTAACTTACTTTGAAGTGGAAGTTAAGCAGTATACAGAAACATATGGCCAACATCACTACCAAACTTAAGTTCCTATGTTTAGGTGGTAGCAATATTATTCATCAAATTTTGGCAGATTTATTCACTACTTTAATTGATGCATTTTGGGCCAGATTAGAAACCAAATAGAAGAAACATACGTGAAAAGTTTCCTTGCACTTCCTCACATGCAGAGTTCTGAAACACTGCATCCATAATGCTTGGCAATATCAAGGATAAATTCTCAACAAGGTATCGATCACTTTCACCAGACAGCATACTAGGTGGAATTTGAACTTTGGTATAACGACTCAGTAGTGTAGCTTTTAACCATTCTGCATACATTTTCCAGTGCTGAATAGGAATGGACTCAACAAACTGTCTAAACACAGGTTTGACAGCACTGAGACAAACAGTTATACTGTCAGATGTAGGCGGAGGTAACCTGTTAGTCTTCCCTTGCATTTCATACAAGTGCAGAGGAATCTCATGCCTAAAACAGATAGTAGTACTATTTTTACGGAAATGGAATATTTTATTTCTGTCAGTATATTACAAAACTGTTTAGTACATGAGAAAAATATGATTGACCTTTATTTTTCTGTAAAAATATAAACAATAACAACACAAGATATGAGTATATTAAGGTAGATGCTATAACAAATGTACAACATAATATTTACAAATGGCAAATGAAATACAGTGCAAAACCAGTGAACAAAACAAAATAATGAGCTAAAAATACATTATGTATATTTTAGATATGTTTGAAATAATTACATACTTAGCTAATCCGTCAGTGGCAACCTTATTAAACAAAAAAAGCAGCAACGCAGCTTTTCTTTTCATTGTAGCCGCTGCTGAATCTGTGGCATACTGCTGTATGTTCGGCAATCTATCTGGCCATAACCCTACTACCAAAAGTTCACAATCCCATGTCTCTAAGTCAATACCAGATAAATATTCTTCCACAATATATTTTGAATTCTGAAAACATAGTTTGAGTATATTCAGCTCACTTATTTATTTTAAAGCTTTTAAAGTTTTCTCCACTAGAGATCCCACTTGATGCAGGTTTTGAGAAAACATTGGAAGTTTTAATTGCAAGCTATTGTGTATGTGTTCTGTACACCACTAAAGAGTAGCTAGTTTTAACATTCACTAGTAATCAAGTGACGAAATTGATAAAAGCTGCTATTCATCAGCAAATTGTAAAGCCTGTAATACTTCAATCAACTTTAAAATTACTATTGATTTTTTCAAAAAATTAATTATCATTTTACCTCTATTCAATTTAGTCTCCCACTAATTTCATTTTTAAATAATTTGATAACCCGGCTTCCAGCTAAATTTTTGCAAAATTACTTGAACATGATAATATTATTTAGTAAAGGATAAAAATCTGCAGCATCAGATATAAAAAGTGAAAGAAAGCACCACTGGTGATGACAACTATACATGGTGAATATATTTTTGAGTATACTTATTTTTTGCTTCATTGTTTTAATCTCATTTATGTATTGATTCAAATGCTCTATAACATTGGTCTTGGAATAGTGAATTGGGCTTTGTGCAGACTCAGCCTTGTTACATTTCTAAAAGTTAAATTTCCAATTCCAATATTCTGAACCTGCATCTGTTTACCTGTTTATCTGATGAATTCTTCTGACATCTCACATAAACATCATGACAAGCAATCCACATTGCAGTCAACAAATGTGTGCCTCTGTGCAATTGCTGAACTGTTAGACTGGCTGCTTGTAAAAGCTGTGCTAATCCACATTTTTCAGTGAACTTGTTTTTTAAACTGTTATGAACAGCCATGAGTAACTCACATGGTGTTTCACCAACTAAGCCCATGCCATGCAGCATAGATTTAAGGTCATGATCGTCACAATGTTCTGAATTATTCTAAAAATAAAGCAATGTCTTATACTGTTGTGGATATTTTTGAAATATTTTTTTTCAAAATCTCTTTATTTTTTGCTTAGAAAATATCACTGAAATTTAAAAAGAGACATAGTGTAGATGAATGTTTCAAATAAAAAGCTAATGTTTATACAAAACAGTAATTTATGATAAATATATAAATGAATATGATTCCTTAATTATCATATTACCAGTACTCATTTCAAATAGGAATAGAAGAATTTAATATTTGTGAATGCAGCTTTTGGTCTTATCACAAGATCTTTAACAGTCTTTACTTCAAAGTAAAATTCATTAAAAAGTAAGATTCATTTATGGACAAAATATTTATGTTTGGTAAATAATGTCGCTGAATCGACGTGATATCTAATGAACATTTATTCTGATATTTTTATGCAACCACCGAGTTAAACAAACCTCTGCTAGTGAAATTTCTACGCCCCTGTTTCTCATTGCCCGTGATATTTCTCCATGCTTTGGATCCATTGCTAGAATCAGCCTGAAGTCTGAGTGAGGTTTTATTTCTGGTATCTGGCCATCTACAACACCTCGTTCATTGATAGTTAATACACCATCAGGTTCCAATAATGCATTGAGACGGTCCAGCACAGAAGGACTAAAAATTTGATAAAAACTTATCATATTTATTTTGCGAATTTGCAAGATATTCACATGGCAAATCAAAGCACAACAGCTTGGATGCGGTGTTTCTGGAGAAACCTTGTTCTGCAAAACAGACGGAAGTAACAGGGCGTACTTGCAAGTTACATTTCATGTACAGTCTCAAAAATACCTGCAGAAATTGACATTGTCTATGAACAGCCAATGGCCCTCTTTTAAAGCAGTAACGAGCGGGCTATCCACCCATTCAAAGTTTCCTCCTGATACATCTTCAGCTTTTGCAGCAACTGTTTCAATGTTTCTCCTAAGTGCAGTCAGATTCTCTTTAAAATAAATTTCACATTGTCAAAGATCGTAATTTATTTATACTCTCCATAAATATGTTTATATTAATAAGTGATACCTGAAACTTTAAATATCTCAATGTTTTGCCATTGTAACATAGTCTAACAGCCAGTGCCTATTTTACTAAAAAAGGTGCTGCTAACAATGTCTTTCTTAATATTAGACAGAAATAAGCATAGAAACCATTTGTCTTCAACATAAAAGAGAATTTCGGCTTAAATACCAGAGCTTGAAAATTGTTCTTGGCTTCATATTCATATAGTTACATATCATTGCAAGCCTGTTTAATATTAGCTGTCCATGATGTCTTTCAGTATATTAAAATTTGATGCTTTTTATAACACTGGCCAAAAACCAAACCAGTAATTACACTAACAAAATAGCAATCAGAAGTATCATTAGAAAACAAACCCATGACACGTAGTACTAAATCATGCTAGCCACACTCACCACATAACAAAGCTTCATAGACTTTATCCATTTTGATGATTTCTTCAAGGATCATAGTGAGACTGTGACATTTGTTCCTCAACATAGAGATTTTCTCCAAGTTAGAGATGGTGTGTCCTACATTAAAATCACAGCGTATCAAAATTAAAGCTAGAGGGTTAGTGTTGCATAGCGACACAGTATATGGCTTCCAATACAAAGTTTTTGACATGACAACCATTTTGGATTCAAGATGGCCACCAAATTTTCCACTTTAAATTTTCATCTCAAGAACCCAGCCTTTTTACTTCAAATGTTCATCTCCATAGTCCAACAAACATATTGATCCAAGTTTCATTAAAATCGGTCCAGTACTTTCCAAGTTATCAAAGAATATGTTTTATTGAATGAACGAGTGAGTGAAAACAACCGATGCGACAGCAATATGTCTTCCAACTTTGTTGTTGGAAGCCATGACTATAATGTTATTTTAGCACTTGTTGTCAAAAGTACACCTACATGTCACATAATTATGTGAATAAAGCATCTAGCTTTTTTGTTCGCTAAATAAGTTCATTTTGTTGATAATATATGATTCTAAATATTAAGTAATCCACTAACTTTTGAGCTTCCCCAATTACTTGTCTTTTGTTTTCTGTTCTTTATTTTTTTACACCTCCCCAACTTTTCAAATTTTAAAAGCAATGAAAGAGGCTCTCATCATATCTCGTACTAGCAGAATAAAATGTTTGCATACATAGGCTCAAAACATCGAGCTTTACTGTCAACTAGACAACTTCTCGAAGATGAAGGAGCCTGCCAACTAAATGATGTTTATGACAGACCCAACAAAGCATAGGCTTCTAGTTAAAATTCAGTAAAACATATTCGTGGCAGGGAATGAAACATCCAAAGGTAAATAAACATATCAGCTGCATCCGAATTATTTTTTTTTATTTATCAGTCTGTTTTTATTATTACTGTACTATGATTGCAGTACCTGGGTTTCTGTCCAATTCAAAATCACTCCACATCTTTAGTAGCAACCCTGCATCTTTGATAGAGTCATGTGATTTTGCTTGCAAAACACTGAGAAGACATTGATCAACCAATGCATGGATTTCAGTCACAATTTCTTCCAAATGACGCCAGTTGTCAGCCTGAAAGCATAATAATGTAATATACTTATAGTAATTCATTAGTGATGCAATGACAGCAGAAGCTACCCAAGCAATGTTCACAGTGTATAAGATTGAATGCACAGTATTGCCATAAGATACAATTATTTGCGAGGCAAAATAAGCTAATCAAATTAAAATGTTGCAAATTATTGTGTGAAATACGTTTTTTTTAAATCCTTATGAGCTGAAGATAATATAAGTTAATTTTTGACTTCAATTGTTAACACATTATTATAAAATAAACATTAAACATCCTTAAGGGCAAAATGTCCTTGGCCCAATTTTCAAAAGTGATACCAAGTAAAACTGTGCTCATACGATAATATTGCTACAAAACTGAGGCTATTTAGGATCCTAACTTTAAGTTACTAGAAACATGAGAAGAAAGATATTTGTCGCCAAATAACATTTAGAAGCCTTAATTGTTTTTTGTTTGACACTTTCTTTCAAATTGTTAACAGAATATGACGTCATTTGTTGTCGTTTAATAATTTTTTGTTGATTTTAAAACAAATAAATGGTTGAATTTAATTTAAACTACGTAAACATTTACAGAATACAATGTATATATCACAGAATATTTGATAAAAATAGGACTATAGTTTGTAGTTCATTCTATCTCCCAATTTCAAAGAAATTGTTTTGATTACTTTTGTAGTTATAGGCAAATAAATAAGATAACTATTTTTCAGCAGTGTTACGCTATTGTAATACCATGCTTTCGATAATAAACAAACTGAAATATTCTTCTTTCTTGACTTAAAATTTCGTCAAAAATTGAACTTTAAGCAGTAATATGGCCATGAATAAATTAAAATTGTTAGTAAAACCCAGGAACCTTGTGTCTGATCAGAAAAGAATCAATATCTGACAGTTGTTTTACAAAGTCGAATCATTCCTTTGATAGAAGTAGAATTAAACAGTTTTTTTGTTAAATTTTTTTGAATATGTGTGCATTCCAATAGTTAACTTCATTTTTGAAGACATATTTCGAATTTCAAAAAAAATAGTTTCATGTGTCTTCAACATAGACAGTTCAATCTAGAGGGTCATATGATTACAGGTTTTGAATAAAAAATATTTTATGAAAGTTTTATTACTTTTCAGTCTCATCTCTAAAACTATAAAAAAATATTTAAAAGTTTATGCGGTTAATTACCCAGTTCCTTAAAACTAATATAGCAACTGATGGATGAAAATAAAAACAATAGAAATATTGGAGTTCCGAGAGTGAAGTAATATTTGTTTTTAGTTTCTTTGCCATTTAGTAACCAGCCTGATTGAGGAGTAGCATCCTTCCAATGAATATTAGCAGAAAATACAATTAATACGGTTACAGAATTCAAGTGCATAACAAACAGATAACTGGCAAATACGCTCGGATTAAAATTATATTACATTTGCTTACTAGATTCTCTACAAAACTATAAATATGTTTATAGGCCAATTTTTATTTTAAAATCTTTTCCCCGAGTCCCAGTAAGCTTTAACAATGTGCAACAAGAGGTCTGCGGGTGCAGACAGATGCCCATCATATGATGTAGTTTCTGTAGTTGTAAAGCCATCTTTGTATG
>JAOXYB010080610.1:6578-23108 GCA_028565635.1 Phoronis ovalis
AATTTAAAAAAAACTGCAGAATGGTCGCCAAAAGGCATTGCTCGCTGCTCGCACTGAAAAAGGACATATAAACGGGGGCGATTATTAACTTTTTTATACTCTTGGCATGAATATTTAAGATTTTAAAATATATTGATTGCGATGCTTAAGGCAGTTTATCAAACGAAATTCTGTGTGTAATGCACTTTTTTAAAAAAGAAAAATTTCCAAACCTCAAATTTGTGTAGTGGTATACTACGTTGCCCAACCTGATAACACAATTATTGTGAAAGTCCTTGGCAAAAAGCGTAACTCACCTCCTGCCGTACTCGGTATAGAAATTCTATTGGAAATATTATTGGAGGTGATCCGAAGTTTGTTTATTAAAGATAATTTGGAGAAATAGTACTAATAAATAGTACTAATAAATAGTACTATATTTCCTTAAAACCTTGACACATCATCCAAAAAAGAGCTAACCAAGTACACATCATAAGGTGATTATCTCGTATTAATCCAAATGGGTCTTCAACTCAAATTGCCACCCGGGGTGGCGATTATTGATTTATTTTAGCAACCAGAGGGGGTGATTATTAAAGCAGGGGGCGATTATTAGAGAAAATACGGTAACTACCGAGTAGCATAGTAAGATCAAGTCGGTGATTCAGATTCTCGTGTAACATAAAAAACAAACCTTTGTTCCTGAAGGGCTAATATCCAAATCATCAAATTCATTTGTATGTGCTTGAACTTCATACATTTTCTCCAAAGTGGGATACTAAAAATTTCAGAAACAAATAACAGGAATCAAATAAGCAATGTTTAAAGATTTACACGATTGTTTTTGTTACGATCATAAAACGATGCATTTTACAGGTGACTGCAAGACAGCAATATGTAACAGGAATAAAAACATTATAACAAGGATTGTCCCATTTTCCTAAAAAATTTGAATGATCAGTCTCAATTCACCCACAGCCAATTAGAAGTAACTAACATACTTTACAGCTTGCCCTTTTGACATGGTTTTTTGTACCTCCGGCTTTTGGAGAAGTGCCATCCTCAGGGTCTGGTGGTGTATTAAGGTCAGAGTTTGTACTATGTTAAGCCCAGGTCTACAGGTAGTTAATTTCCCCCTAATTTTTAATTACCTTCCATGCCCTGAGATAACCATCAGCACCACCTGTAAGAAGGAAAAGTTTATCTTTGCTGAATTGCACAACTTTTTGGAAACCACCATCTTTATGAAAATCTGTCTGAACACCTCCTATGGGGTCTAAACTAAATGTGATAACCTTTTCTGGACCCTTGTTGTCACGAGCATCTGTTAAATGGCCCTTGCGCTTACGAACTTTTGACTCTGCATCTGAAACGAGAAAAAGAAACTGCAAGATAAAGTAAATAAAGATAAACTTAACTACGCAGTAATATATGAAATTAAACATTTAAAATATGTATTAAATATAACTGATATATATTTTGAAAAAAATGGCACTTTTATATCTGCTTGAAATGTCTTAAACAGTAGTAATTAAACAATACATTTTACATTTCTAAATCTTACAGCACACGTGCTACAAAGTGCGAGTCAAATTTTGGAACATATCCATTTCAGCTGATGGGCATCGTATCCTACTAGGCCCAAGGGTGGGGGATGTCAGGTTTCCAGCTAATATAGGAATGTGCGGCCCTAAAAGATCTGTTTTTTGACCAAATTAGCGGAGAGCCACTTTTATCAAACTAGCAGAGAGAATTTGGTCTTTACTTAAAATAACAGAGGGGGTCGAGCTTTTTGACTTCTTTTCTGTTAGCAAGCAGTGTTCTTCATTTTTAGCACACCTGCTTTACCAACATACGAATTAGCAATTAGGTTTTTTATCAAGCACAAGTTAAGCAAAGCTTTTTTTGACAAGAAAAAACAACTGAAAGGATCCAGTATTTGGGGCCGGGCCACATACCTTTACCCAACAATTTTGATGGGAGCCCTCTACCCGGGTCAGGTGGCGCACAAGGTTTGAGTATAGATCTTGCAATCCAAAATAAAAAGTGCCATTTAAAAAAAATTAAAGTAACAGATCCTGAAAATAAGCCATATTTATTAAGGAGGATACAACTTAAGTTCTTGCTATAGATATTCCCAATAGCAAACCAAAGTTCTGAATGGTACCAATCCAACAGTAAACAAATACAACTTTTTTACCCAGGCCTTACATCCTAGTTCGAAAATAATTGGACTTCCCCAACCCTTGGCTCATAACACTATAAGCACTAGCCTAAAACAATACCGTCAGTTTTTGGTGGAACAACTTTTTGTTGTAGCATATAAAGCTGACAGTTTTCGTCCATTCCTGCAGCAAGCATGTATTTTGATGTACTCTCTGTCATCAATGCAGTATTCATTATTGCACAGCTAATTCCTTCTTCATGCTTGCAAATGCTTTTCGCAACACAAGTATTTCCAGTATTCTTAAGTTCAAATATTTCCTAAAAGATTTTATTAAGGAAACTGTCAGTTATATTTGACAAGCTCTATATTCAGTTAGTTTGTATTATAATTGTAAAATTGTATCCTGGCATTGTATATACATCTAACACCTTTCTCTTTTGGAAGTAAAGGACAACATTTTCGATTTGTAGTAAGGATGCACTTGCCTTTACAATATAAATGAATATATAACAATAAACATTACACTTAATATACATCGTGAAGATCATACCGGTGATTTCTACCCAGAGAATTAAAATATACCAGAGGTACTTTCCCCGGGGTACTTTCCAAAAAGCTTGGTGGGAGTGTGAGGCACCCAAGGTGGAAAACCGTAGTTATACCCATCATGATAAAAACTGCATTTCAAAAAATATCCTAAAGTAAAATTTATTTGCAAAAGATGCACTGCATGGAAAGACTGAATCCTAGAAATATACATTCCATTTCAAAAATTTTAAACAGTGAGGAATAATTTATTGAAAATATTTATCCCATAAATAACAACTGCAAAAAGCACACATCATGCCAGAAAGAGTTAAATAATAATAAAAAGCGACCACATGCCCATGGTAAAAGTGGAGGCTAAACATATGTACAGTTCCCAGGGGGGGCAGTCAATATGAAAGTGGGTAGTCCTGGTTCATGATGTTCTGCACTAGCTCTTGATAATCTGACTTGTGAGCTGCGCAAACAGCTATGGGAACTTACATAGCCGATTACAGTTAAAGTGCCCAAACTTCAAAATCTATGTAATTCCTACCGAATGAGTTCATATGTCACAATCCAGATACTCTCTGATTATCCAACTTCAACTCTCAGTACTCCTACAACAATTTGCAACTCTCACGCCGGCACACACAAAATGCAAAACCGTAATTCTTTTCACGAACTCGTCCGTCGTCTTCACTTCAGAGTAGCGTTTGCACATGCGTAAAATAACGCCATATGTTGCACAAGTGAAATCAACATAGCGATGATAAAGTACTCCATAAAGCATAAGATTAAAGCTGCCAGTTAAAAAATCTGGGTACCGATTTAAAAAGAATTTTAAGGAGTCAGTAATTAATTTCATCAAAAAGAGTGACTAGAAAAATATGACATAAAAAAGTATTCCGTGTTGTCGACTTCTATGTCTCACTATGTTGACTTTACTTGTGCGACAGAAGGCATTATTTTACGCATGCACAAATGCTACTCTGAAGTGAAGACAACGGACAAGTTCGTGAAGAATTACAGTTTTGCATTTTGTGTGTGCCAGCGCGAGAGTTGCAAATGGTGGTAGGAATACTGAGAGTTGAAGTTGGATAATCAGAGAGTATCTGGATGGTGACATATGAACTCATTCGGTAGGAATTACATAGATTTTGAAGTTTGGGCACTTTAACTGTAATCGGCTATGTACGTCCCTGTTCGCACAGCTCACAAGTCAGATTATCAAGAGCTAGTGCAGAACATCATGAACCAGGACTAGAAAGTGGGTACCCATGTTCCAACATGGCTTTTCAAAAAAGCCCCTAACAAAGTGAAATTCTGCAAAAAATATACCCCAGAGCAAATGAGTTTTTTGAAAAAATACACCCTTAAGGAAGTGACTTTGGGAAAAAAACACCCATAACAAAGTGTCACACCTCCAAAAAGCCACCCCTTAGACTTGCTCAAGTCCTTGTGAACTTAAAAAAAAATTACTGTTTATTTCTCTTTTTTATGTCTTTTACATCAGTGTTTTTATTATCCCAAATTTTTTTATTTTTTTTTACTATCATATATATGTTGAGTGTTAGCCATCGCAAACATCCAACATATATGATAGTTAAAAAAATTTTTTGCAAGATAATTAAAAACACTGATATAAAAGACATAAAAAAGAGAAATAAACATTAAATATTTTTTTCCTTTTCTAGTCCTGTAAGCATGACCCTACTATGGACAGCCTACGGCTTGTCCGTAGGGTCATGACCGTCTCATATCTCAGACTAGCCGAAGTTCGAAAACACTTACTTCCCTATTAAATTCCACCAAAATGTTTGCTTCTGCCTATTCCTTGACTACTCTGCTTCTTATATCCCCGTATCCAAATAACTTAATCAATGATTCAACAGCACGTCAGCATAAAATCCAAAATGCACTCTTGAACATAACAAAATGATGCAGCCATCATTCACATGACGTCATTAATGTCAAGGTTATTTGACGGACACTGGTATCGATAATAATCGTACAAGAAACCGAATATGAGAAGTCATTAGTGATACATTTATCTTTCGGCAGGTAGCGCTTCAGAGTTTTGCAATACTTCTAGCTGGACTGAAAAATTGTACGTCATTCGTTCAGCGCCTGCTTCTTCAATATTTTCTGCAGATGATGGATGTTCAAGAGTGCATTTTGGATTTTATGCTGATGCACTGTTGAATCTTTGATTAAGTTATTTGGAAACGGGGATATAAGAAGCGGAGTAGTCACGGAATAGGCAGAAGCAAAAATTTTGGTGGAATTTAATAGGGAAAAGTAAGTGTCATCGAACTTCGGCTAGTCTGAGATATGAGACGTCATGACCCTATGGACAAGCCGTAGGCTGTCCATAGTAGGGTCATGCTTGCAGGACTACACCTTTTCGTGATTTTAGCCAAAAAACAGAGAATAAGTGTGTAACGCGCCGGCGGTTCGAAAAACATACCCTTTCACGCGAAATTTTGTTGAAACATGCGTACCCACTTTAATATTGACTGCCCCTCCCGAGGTACAGTTACCGTGAATGGCAGTAACCTCCCTCCCCCGTAACAATGTCTAACAATGACATAATATGATATATGATATAATCATCTGCAATTGGACTAAATCATAATTACATGGGAATCGTGTTATCTGGGACTATAACATAGTTATTATACTTATAGCCCGGACGTCCTATGTAGTATTATACGGTATTATACATACGGTACATAGTCTCAGTCCGGGAGTCCCATAGCCATAGGCATATTAAAGTTTATTAAACTAAATAAAAGCAGAATGGCCAGATGTTTAAATATGAAAACTAGAACTATATTGATCACTGCTTGAATTTTTATCATACACATACCACTGCGTTCGGAACTCCAGTTTTTGCTTGTCCTCCACCCCCGGCTACAAGTAAATAACTATTTCCAAGCATCCGCATAGAGTACATTGGGAAATTGACGTCCGCTAATGGAATTCCCTTGTAAGGTGCCATGTCGCCGGCTGCAAATATGGACAATAGGTGGCGCTAAATCAACTAGTTGTATTTTCATAAATTGCTTTTCGTTTTCAAACTCAATTCGTTAAAAAGATAAAATTACCGTATTCTACCAAAAAACAACATAAAATATATACTTTGAATTGAAAAGAACCTCATAAGTTAGAATATGAGCAAAACATATTATACTAAACTAATTCACCAAATTATGTTCCCTTTCAATGGCATCATGGCGGATGGGTTAAATTTCGAGTTGGGAGTTAAATTTCGAAATCATTAAATAACTGAATTGATAATCAAGCAATTATTAAAATGTCGAGGCACAGGAATGTACGAGGAATGAACTATGAAGATGGTAAGTGTAATATGAAGCTGCAAAATTATCGATTAGATCTATGACTATGTGGCATTTACTTTTAAAAATAAAATGATGGGTGTATCGTGTTCGTATAATTTTAATACTAATGTAAAATTATATAAATAAGTCAACGAATCAGACAGATCAATCTTTGTTCACTATAACACGTATAGTCTAATTGCATCAAGCAGTCTATGTTTTTAGCTTAGGGCTTCAGAGCCAGAGAAGGTACGCCGTACAGTTTAATAGATTTATCCATTCCGAGTCTGAAAGTATAAACTATAAAGTATAATTATAAACACTGATATGTGAGTGAATCTTTTAGACCTTACGATTGCCGGTTTTCCTTACTTTCCAGAATATGATTACGACTATGATAATTATGGACATTCTGTAGAAGATGATTACTGTGTGTCACCTGGTACAGGTAAGCAAGACACCTTTTCTGTTTTACATTTATCAAAATTAAGTGCACATCTGCCATAGATCTAGATATATAAAACTCTATATAATAAACAATGGAAGTGAAAATAGATCTCACTGTTATCCAGAACTAAATTCATCATCTACAATAGACACCCTACGGCTTGTCCGTAGGGTCATGACCGTTTCCTATCTCAGACCAGCCGAAGTTCTACTAGGTAGCTGATAGTGTCACAAAAACCTGCTGCCTTAGGAAGATTAGTGAGCAACTGTCTTCTCTGAGCTTCTGTGAAGATGTTTTCCACCTACTTTGTTTGTTTTATAAATGTTTTTTTATTGGGACTGCAGTGTATATGAACATGAAGTTTGGATTATTTCATCCATGGTTCACATTCTCTTCGTTTTTTTTTTAGTTGCTCAGTTTACCTTCAACCGTGATAACCAGCCTTCATTTGCTTCATACATACAAGAAGATGATATTCCAGAAGAAGATGAACCAGGGGATAGTGACAATGAAGAAGACCCACTCAATGATTCCAGGAATTATAGGAAACCTCAACTATCAGACATTCAAGAAGGTATTGTTTGATAAAAAAAAAATCAAATTGCCCATACATCGATAAATAATCGATTCTACATGGGTACTCAACGGGCCTCTATCAAAGAAGAAAAATTTGTGGGAAAGATATTGTTTACTGTCCATGTTTATACTACAACATTAATAAAGTGTTAAAATTCATGACAGATATTTTTTATAGTAAAACCATTACATATAAATTTCCAGTTTTCTCATCAGGTATGTTTAGTAAATTACCTGTGAAATACCCGTTTACTATTTAAAACAGACTGAAATTTGAAATGTATTCATTTGTGTTATGTCTCTATATCATTTTACATCTCATGTATATGTTTTGGAGGATGTTTTGTTTTTCTTAAAATAGTCATAAATCGTTTTGAAATGAACAGTACTTGGAGGGCAAATATACCACAGCTTCTGAACAGTTACAAGCTTTTGTAAAGCACATCTCATGAATGTACATTGTATGAAGTTTTATGTATTGGATAATTTAAGAAAAAAAGGTTTTGTGTTACAGAGGCAGCTGTATTGATTACTGATTATATTATAAGCAGCCTGAAAGCCTGCATTTTGTTACATTTTAGCTCAACTGAATTCATGCATGGAAGAAATGAGAAACATTATTGGAGATAGTACTCCAGAACATATAATGATTGACACTATCATCAAAAACAACTTCAGTATTGAAAAAGCACTGGATTTCATTCTCAAAAGTAAGGAGGTTAAAGAACAGTTCCAAGCTCTCTGTTGGGTAATAACACTACGCAGTGTGCAATGAGCACATAGTATTTGCTTTTCTGTATGGGTAGAATATTGTACAAAAAAGTTGTTTGATAAAAATTTTGCCGTGTAGTGAACAACACTTACTTAAATTATAGAGATATATTACTGAGATATAGAACATTGTGGTTAATACAAAGAGAACTTTCCTATTATGAAAAGTGTTTTGTGCTTTCTAGAGCCTCAACAAAAAGAAACTTTCTCAAGGAGAAAACAAATAGGTGAGCTTTTATACTTTATTTGTAGCAAGTTTCATTTATAGAATATTCATTGACATAATGCCGAAACTCTTTACCTGTAAACTAATTTTCCCTGGGAGATATGAACTAAAGTTTTTGTGCTACCACTTCATTATAATTTTGTGATGGTAGATATAGCTTCCTGGAAAAATATCCTATATGTGTTGTTGATTGTAAATTTGAGTAATAATTTATATACTTTAACTTTATTAGAAGGTCTATTCCAGAAAAAATAAGGGATGAAAGTCACCGCTTTGTTTAGCATACTTAAAAGTTAATATAATTGATATTTGTGGGGTGTGAAAAAAGTGCTTTCCCCCAAATAATGGTTTCTTGGAATAGCCTCTATGTTTCACCTAGTGCTAATATGCTGCCTTCTGTTTTCTTTTTCTCCCTTGGTGTATTGGTTGTTCCTTTGATGACACTGGCTCCTCTCCTTGCTTGTTACAACCTCACCCTTGGATCTTTACAATCGTATGTTTGTGTGGCATCGGTAAGGTAAGACGTAAATGATGATAGTATGAATAATAAGCAAAAAATAACGTGTAACTTTGAAATGCCTGAAAAAATAGACAATTCAAAAAGCAAACCCATATTGCATGGCTCTAATGTTGAAGTGAGAAATGTGTCAGGAAATGTACCAAATTACGGAAAGTCCCTTTCAAATACCAACATATCAAAAGATTTTAAATTTACTAGTCCTTTAAGACTTGATCGACAAGAGTTAAAAACGAAAAGTAGTTTTAAGTTTGACAGTCCCTTACGACAGCTACATGCAAAGTCGGTTGAAGTGGAGCAAACAGGCAAAACATCTGAAATTCAATTACAAAGACCTTCAGGATCCTTAAGTAGCAATGAAAGTGAAACCGTGAAAGCAAAAGATAACGTTAGCAGTTCATTGCAGGTGAAAGCTCCAAGTTTATCAGAATTAGCCTCCAAACATTCTTTTGACAGGCAGTGTTTAAGAGTTAGCTCATCTGATATCCCTGCTTTGAGTTCATGTAATAATACTACTATTTCAAGTGCCTTATCATTACCCAGTGAAAAAGATTTAAGTTTATCAGAAATGGCTTCTCTTCATTCTGCAGCCAGTCCAGAATTATCTAATGATTATTCTCTTTTTGGAATGCTATCCCAGAATCAAAAATCTGGCACAAAGTCTGGCATGTCATTAAGTATGTTAGCATTGAAACATAATAAAAGAAACAAAGAGTTAACTCCAGCTCAACAAAAAGATGAGAATAAACAAACAACTGGGCATCTAAACATTAAAGGTTTTCAGTCATCTTCAAAATCCTCCAAAGAAATAGGTGACATAATTGCAAATGATGGAACTGGATTATCCTTAGCAAGCTTGTCCTCACTCCATCAAGACAAAAATAGAATAGCAGCTGCACCTCCAACTATGCATTCTAATGAACAAGAAAATTATTTTGACACAGTGAAACCACCAAATGTTCAGAGATTTAGGCTTGGATATTCATCAAAAGAACAAGTTGGCAAATCAAATGTTCAAACATCTGCAACAAGGGAGACAAGTTCACATCAAAATGTGAAGGTAAATCTTTTGAAATCTACATCGATTCAAAAACAACAAGGTCAAAATAAATCCAATTTTACCAGTGTGCCTTTAGTCGACAAAGCACCATCGCTAGTAATAAATCTGAGTAAGGCTAAACTTTCACCTAAACATAGAAACGAAATAAAGGTCGAAGCAAGTACCCTAAACACAGATAATGTGACTGACCAGACTGAGCTGCAGTTAGAAACTGGAAGTGTCATAAAAACTTACCAGGAAATTTATCCAATCACAGTCGACCAAACTATGTTGAAGCAATATCAAGCAATTGGTTCAGACATGAGCAAAGTACTTGCTTGTTACTTTTGCATGAAGAAGCATGTCACAAAAAATCCAAAATTGGGTAAAAGATTTTCGTATACAAGACAATCCAAGGACATAAAAAGCATATTGAGTGAAGCAGGGACTGAAGTGACTCCATTTGATTTTAGTACCCAATCACCGGATGATATTAATAAAGAAAAGCAAAAGGCAGCATTTACTAGGGATGGCTCCAGTAAGTTTCAATTTGTAAGCATATGGTTGCTCATCCCTCTATACATGGGATATGTTATACAACATTTATTATATTTGAATTTAGTTCAGTTACCTAATATTCAAAACAATATAGGGCTATGACAGGATTTCAAATTCAATAAATGAAGCAATTTCTGTGAACCAATTTAAAAAATATCAAGAAGTATAATTATAGTATCCCTTTTTGGTTGAACAATTGTTCTGGTAAAAAAATGCTCTGACTGTGCTTCACAGTATTTTATAAAACCAGCTATATAACTACAAAGAACTCATTTCTATATGCAAATTTCTTGAAAATCTTTTTTAAGTACACACATTGGGAGAACACACTTCCTCACAAATCTACCTGATGCCTATTGGCAGTAATGATTTTAATCTCATTAGTTGCTGAAAGTCATAGTCAGCTATAATTGAATGCCTGTAACTGTTTAACAAGCAAATGAAGAATTAACTCAGTTTTAAATTGTCATCTAGACACTTTAAAACTATGAATTGAAACCATTTTAGCGTAGCTTCTATTTTAGGACAAACCAAACCAACTGCATTTAAATTGGGCCAGCCTCCTGGGTTTCATGTACACAAAGAATCCCCGGCAAAAACTGATGAAACTATATTGAAGGAAACGGTTCCAATGCAACCGGAAACTCCTAAAAAAACTGTTTCAAAAACACAAAATATAGTCACAGGTTTTGGAGCAGTGGATTCACAAGAAGCTAAACATGACACAAATGCAACTAATATTCGTGCAGTTGTGACTGTTGTTACAACACCAAGCAGAGAGAAAAATAAACTTGAGACTGTATCAAATGAAGGAGGGGGTAGTCGCCCAAGCACACCAAAACGAGAAGGGAAGAAAAATGTACCTGTAGGTGACGTAGGCAGACTCACAACACCTCAAAATGCTGGGGATGAGATGACACCTGGTGGCACAAGAAGTACTAAGTAAGTAAATATGTTCACATGTCAAAATCACAATAACATCAGACTGGTGTCTTGGCAATGTTTTTGTAGCTAACATCCCACTCCATGAAGCATGATACAAACAGTCGTGAAAAGTGCTTGAATTTGGCAAGTTGTCTGAACGGGTCCTTGAATTTTAAATTGCGTAAAGTATTTAGGAAAAAATCGCCGAGACTCAACTTCCTTCACCATAATTTGTGGAATTAAAATGTATAAAAAGTAGCATACTATATGTCATTCAAACATTGTCCCCAGATAGCAGAAAAACACTAAATATTCATGTCATTCAAACAGTGTCCCCAGATAGCAGAAAAACACTAAATATTCCCAAAGTATTTCTGGTAGGCATGCCCTTGAAAAATGAAATGATGGAATTGAAAAGTATTTGAATTTGGAATGGATGTTAGTGTATGAACCATGGTTAAGTTGGCATAATGATACCCAGGGACACTTTAAACTGTTGGCATGTTGGAAGTAAAGGTCATTTTACTTGCTTTCCTCATGAAATATACTGCTTTGAATTACGTACATGTGTTACAAGTCCACATTTAGAATGTGGCTTCATACACGTTCTTGAAAAACACCCCATAGTGTTGTAATGATGTATAGAGGAAACAAGGAGCAATAGTCATAAGTGGTGTGAACCCTTCAGCTTATACAAAACTGTAAAAATCTTACTAATTGTGTACATTTCCAATTTATTTTTTGCTATTAGGAAAGCAGACAGAATAACTATTCAAAAAGAATATCAAAAAAGGAAGGATGAAAAAGGAAAGGAACTCATCAATTTAGTAGTAATTGGTAAGTGGTATGCTTGGTGCTTATATATACCATAATAAGCAGTTAGCTTTAGGATATCATGCTGCAGTCATTGCTATATTTCTCGTCATAGAAGCCATTTGTCTGGGATTCTAGTCAAATTGGACATCTATTCAAAGGGAACCGTATATCTTTGTGAACTTTTCCACAAGGTTTTAATATTACTAAAGTGTATAACATCTCAACTTGTACATGTAATGAAATTTAAAAAGTACCTTATCTTAGCTGTCAGCAACATACTAGAATGAAGCTGTACTTGGATAAACATGATGTAGTTTCACTGGTAATATAAGAGAACCAAAAATACAAACTGTTGGTGATGTCATTTGAGGCTAGGGTGAATAAATTTCAAGACAGTTCTTGTTAATTGTCAAATTTATTATGTAGCTTTGTTTTTTTTTGTGATGGATAGGTCATGTAGATGCAGGCAAGAGTACACTAATGGGTCATCTGATGTATCAGCTTGGTTGGGTTACTAAAAGAACAATGCATAAATATGAGCAAGAGGCAAAAAAAATAGGCAAAGCATCATTTGCATATGCATGGGTTCTAGATGAAACTGAAGAAGAAAGGTTAGCTTCAAAAAAGTGAACGAGTCATTGATAATTCTAACTTGTCCAGTCAATGATTTTTACTGTGACACAAATGATTAAGAGATGAAAGTATTTTTAAATATAAAGTATAAAAATACTTAATCATAGCATGTTGGTGTCTCCTCGTCATCAACATTAATTTCCGGAACTGGATCAGTATTCATGGAGATGTTTAAATCAGAATGTGTTCCAAAATAATTTCAGCGTTTGTGTTGAAGAAAAAACTCGCTACATGCTGTGGCATTATAGTTTACTGAAAAGTCACTCACAGTGTACACAGAAGGTGAACATCATGAAAAGCTTTACAGATGAATATATACTCATATGGCTTCTTGAAGCTTGCATTTTTCTACTGTGTACAGTATTTGTATCTACAAATATTAACTTGTATTATATTTCAGGTCTAGAGGTGTGACAATGGATGTTGCCCAAACTCGTTTTGAAACAAAAAATAGAATAGTTAACTTATTAGATGCTCCTGGGCACAAAGATTTTATTCCAAATATGATAACAGGTGAACATATTTTTACTGTAATTGTATATAAACCAGAAATAATTGTATTGCTAATTTTGTTTATCATTTATGTCGGTATAAACTATTTTCTAACTTTTATTAATATTTATATTCTTACTTTGCTTGTAAAACTTTATTTCTTTTATTTGCCTATTGGCAGTGTGCATATGAAATGTCCAGTTTACATGTGATTATTCTTAAGTGCAGAAGATTTAAAGTTGGCATCTTTTGTGTGATACTCAACTTCACAAACTGTTGCTGATAGTTCCAAATAAAACATACTATGGATGCTAGACTTATTTATATCAGCTTAAACTAAAAAATATGAAGAAAGCGTAACCTGTTTCACTTCTTCATTGTGCATCACTACAAGTAGAATTTTATAAGCTGTTCACTAAACCTTTACTTCTACCCTGAATTATACAGGTGCTGCTGAAGCTGATGTTGCAGTTTTAGTTGTTAATGCAACTAGAGGGGAATTTGAAACTGGATTTGATGCTGGTGGACAAACAAGAGAGCATGCTTTATTAGTCAGATCACTAGGTATGTATAAAGAGATCAGTTCTACTTCATCCTGTGTTATAGTCATAGTTGCTCTTCTCATAAGTTTTAATATGCCTGGTGTCAAATTGACTTTCAACTCATCAGTTCAATTATCAAACGAATACTATGTTCTGTGGATTGCATAATATATTGATTCTAAAAATAATAATCATGAAATTAATTGTTTAATATTATTCTATCACAGGTGTATCCCAATTAGCAGTTGCAGTAAACAAAATGGACACTGTTGATTGGTCAGAACATCGATTCAAAGAAATGAGGACAAGCCTACGGCAGTTCTTAAAGCAAGCAGGTTTTAAGGAGTTGGATGTGGATTTTGTACCATGTTCTGGACTTAGCGGAGAAAATTTAACAAAACCTTCAATTGTGCCTGAACTCACAGATTGGTACTCTGGACCAACGCTGTTAGACTGTATAGGTGTGTAAATATTTGGTCATTACCTATGATAGAGGTAATACCTTAGTTTTCATTCAGTTCAAGTACGTTTGATAATAATTTTTGAATACAAAAAAAAATGATAATTTAAATGGTGAACTATAACATGAAACTTTGTTGTCATTACAGTATCTTTATTAAACTGGTGAAAGTGCCAATGACATAGGTAGATTTGTTCTATTGTTTCATTATATTTGATTTTTTTACTACAATTTAATGAATTCAGCACGAGTGTAATGTAATTGTATTTTATTAAATATAAAATATATAAAAAAATCTTTTGAATTGAATGACAAGGTTTTATATTTAGATAAAAACTATGCAAGTTTATGTTTCAGACAAGTTCAAGCCACCAGAACGGTCGATTGACAAACCTTTGCGACTAGTAGTGCAGGATGTGTTTAAAGGAATGGGTACAGGTTTCTCAGTATCAGGCCGTGTAGAGGCAGGATGTGCTCAACAAGGAGATAAAGTTGTCATTATGCCTTCTGGAGAACTAGGAGCCATTAAAAGTAAGTATATTTAAAATTAGCCTGTTGATACTAAGTAGCATGAATATTTAAAACATAAAGTTAAGATATCTGTAAAAATGTCATAAAATGCTAATTAAATGTCGAATTTTGCTCAAAAGTATCAGTAAACAAGGCCATGATGAGAATCATCATAACAAGCTGTTTAAACTGAACATTTGGGCCAAAATAATTGCATATTATGACAATTAATAAATTTTAAAAAGGTAAAAAGTAATTTTCAAAACATTCTTAAATTTAAGAAATTTCATTTTACAAAATAGACACTTGATTAACAGCCTAACTTTCTGCCTTGTTAAAAAAAAAACAAGTAAGAAATGTTAATTATATGTTAACAAATTTACATACTTCTTTTATACCTTTTACATATTTTCGTCTCAGAGATATCACACAAGGTAAATGTAATTTGACATACATTACTAAAATTATACAATCCCCTTCATGCATTCACATAATTTAGAAAAATACAAGTACTTCCTCCAATATAAGCCAATAAGAAGAAACAAAACCTAAATTAATCCAGATATTATAAAATTCACAATAAAAAATGAACATTTCCCCCCCCCCCCCCCCCCCCTAGGACATCACTTCCAAATATTCAGATGGGGGGGGTTCAGCTGGACCTCCCAGACCCGTACAGTAGAGATACCTAATTCCAGCTCAAAAATGCATGCTGTTGGTAGAGATACCAAATGGCAAAATCTTGTCAGTAGAGATGCCATGCGGTAAAAATCTTAGCGGTACAGATACAAAATTTCTGTCAGTCAAGTACTAATAATAACAATAAGGAAATGGGCAAAAAAATAGGCAAAAATAATACATATTTGGCAGTACAGAAATTTCTCCGGAGAGGGAGGAGTACTTTGCAAAATGTGCTAGGGGTGTGAGGCCCCAGGTAAAAAACTATAACCCAATGGGTAAAAGCTAGTGTGCACCCCATGGTAAAAAAAACGTGGAAATGCACACCCTTTGGAAAACACTCTTATTTATATGCCACTGGTAAAGGAACTGCTGTATAGTATCTGACATTTTGTATTAAACTGGAAAACATCTTAAGAGTTTAATTGAAAAAGGCAATACTTTCTATTATGCATGGGACGACACATACATACAGTCACTTTGACTGAGAGTACTTCCCGGGAGGCATTTCTGCATAATTTCAAAGGCATTTTATACATCTTTCCTACAATTATAATAAAAAATGGATGCTGAAACAATTTTCATTCTTATATTCTCTAATGCTTTAAAATCTTTTATTTAAATCATTCAATACAAAACTTATCACTTTACTTTGTGAAAAAATACAACTAACCTCATTTAACAAAGTAAGGTCCCTTTCTTGACATTAATGCCAGCAGTTTAAACAATACAGTTATCCCTATTGGAAAGCAGTTCATAAACAAAGCTGAAATCACTATATCAAGATAAACACACATTTTGTTTTTAAAAATGTTGGGTCTTCAATTTATGCCCTCCGATTTTATGCCGACTGCATCATATTTCATCAGCAAAAAAATATTGAGTCATCGGGTTTTTTTAAAACATAACACATGATGGCATCCAGATGTACTATTGCATAGCTAACTGAAGACTGTTTATAGCAGGACACTGTTAATATAAACAAAAGATAAATAGGATAGCAAAGGCGAGGATAACAGTATTATGAACTACACATTCATGTAACTTTAATTATATTTAACTTCCTAACACTTGTGCAAACAAAAAAAGTAACTTAATCAATATATTTCTTTTCTATTACCACATACAAGTACTTATTTTGCAACTTTTAGGCGTTTGAGTTTCAGACGAGAGACACTTCAAAAGATTAATATAAATTGATATACGGTAATTCTTCTCAATTCGTACAACTCCATTATTCGTACACATCCCCTTTTTCAGATTTTATAATTTCTGAAATTCGTACACCCCCATTAATTGAGAATTTGGTGTTTCTCTAGATTCGT
>JAOXYB010080721.1:0-23103 GCA_028565635.1 Phoronis ovalis
TTGGCGATCTCTGCAGTATGGGGACCGTTGGAATAAAGGCTCGGTCTTGTTAACTGGAGCCTCTGGTTTTCTTGGTGCCTTTTTCCTACGAGACTTACTACTAAACACTAATGTAAGCAACCACATAATGGCTGTTCCAGTCTCCCCCCACTTTTACTAAGCATGCAAAAGAAACAGATATTCAATAAAAATTACAACAGATCTTCGAATTTAAAAATAAGGGCTAATGTTTAGAATCTTTCTTGCGTGTAACACATCAATTCTTAATTTTTATTTCTACAATAATTCTACCTGATAAATTCTTTTTTAGATGGTAGTTTCTTTCCATAAACAGGGAACATGCCTTAAATCACAGCTAATGGACTAGCCATAAAGAAAACTATTTTTTATATTAATACTGACATCCAATCAACATGCACATAGTCTTCAACTACTAGTTGTTGTTTCTTTTGCAGATATAATTATAATTTTTGTTGCCATTCCTTCTTGTAGTAATTGGAACTAGCATATGTACAATGTAGAGAAACAAACCTTATGAATGTTTATAAAAATTAAGTTGAAACTATTTTCATCAGAAATCAACAATTTTAGACTCATATCTTTTGCTTGGTGCGAGAGATACCTGGCTCAGATGGTATACAGCGCCTGGAAACTAGCTTTCAACGGTTTGGAATACTACCGGATGCTAACCAACAGTACACAGAGGAACAGAAATATTTAAGAAAGTTATTCAATGAAAGAGTAACTGCTATAAAAGGTAAAAATTAAATTTGAAGAGATTCTTAATTTTAGCTCACCATCTGATATCACTTATTAAGTATTTAAGTTATTCACGATGAGTTGTGCCAAGCAAAAAGGAAACAAATCTTTTTAGGCCATAAATTAAAACTGAATTCTTGAAATACTCTGATGTTGAGTATATGTTTACTTGCATAGTGTTGTAGCGAGTTGTATGTGTTTATAGTGTTGCATCATAAACGTTATAATAGTCAACCTAGATGACACCTTGAACTTTGTCAAATTCAATGCGCTAAATTATTGTGAGCAGTTTACTAACCACATGGTCTGTAAGTTATCAGATCTCGCCAAATATGATTCCTCTGACCAACATGCCTTAGATCTGCAGGTGCACTCCTAAGAGGAGCCTGGAGATTTATACTCTATGGAGCTTACTTATTTTATATAATTTTATTAAGTGCCACAAACTCCAGAAAATATAATTACATATTAAAAGGCTTTATTTTTCACCTAAATTGCCACGAACATTATATATGCAATTCACCATATTTGAAAAGGATATATTTTCACATTTTAGAATCTCAGTTTAATTAAGATTCACCACTGAATAAATGACATTTTCTTAGTGAGACAGTATAAACTGCTGGACTGTGCTGTGCCTTGAAATTGTGTATGTTTTTGAAACTCAGTGATAAAAATTGGCTTATTATATATTTTAGGTGATGTCACGCTGATGAATTTGGGAATGAGTGAAGATGACTACAAGTTTATGACTATGGAAGTAGATTTTATCATTCACTCTGCAGCTTACGTAAATCTCATATACCCATATATGGTGCGTATATTTACTAAAATTACTATATATTAAACATTAATAAAACGTGGTGAATTTTTTTTTGTGACAGTACATATGTACATACAATGTCTTCCTAACTTTTCTACAGAATTAGATTTAATTCCCTTTTTGATAGCCTAACTTAAGTTTTCATAACTCATGTTATTTCAGTTAATAATCAAGGCACTTTAAAAAGATGTATATGTTTCCTTTTAAATCTTATTGTTTTATTTTAAATTATTAGATTCATTATTAAGTGTTATATTAAAAAATGCTTTGTCATCAAGCTAATCGATCATAATATGATTGATGCTTTTCTTTGAATTCTTTTTTTCATTTCAATAGCGCAAAGTATTTTTGAAAAATAAATTGCAAGTACATGAGTTGATTTAATTTGTTTTTCGAATTAGTAGCATGGTGAATCGAAATATAATTAGTATATGCCTATAAATATGACTATATAGGAAAGGGAAAAGAGTAAAAACGTAATATTTTAATTGGTTTAAAAATTTTATCATATTTTAATTTTTAAATTGAATTGTTTTAAAGACTATTGTAGTATTAACAAGATTTTAATTTATCAATACAATTTTTTTATTAGCATCTTAAGTTAATACAAATGATCTCAGTTCTATTCTGTTTAGCTCCTAGTGGTTTGACCAAATTTAAGTGGAGTTACCTTCACTACACTTGCATAGTTGTCAAATTGCTTCTAGTGAAATACTCCTTATTTGTGGCTTGTTTCCACCTTAATTTCACTGGAAAATTGTCCTAAAATATTCAATCTCGTGCTCTAAATTCTAACAATTTGACAGGTATACAGTTGTTAGCCAAACAAGTAGCTGGCAAATCCTTTCAAGCGTACATGTAATAACTACCGGGTACTTTTGTATTTCTGATTGATTTATGATTTTTGACATCATAAGCCAAAACAAGTACAGTAAACAATGTAGAGTAAGATATTGAAAAAGTTGACACTTTTTATGATTTTTCAAGTTTCACTTTGAAATAAAAAAGAAACAAAAATTCTCTATGAGTATAAATTATAATTCATTTTGTGCATTTGAAAGTTGTTGTTCGATGACTTGGAATTTCGGAATAATTGAAAGAGTTTAAATTATGTAATTGCAAAAAATCTGAGTCTTGGTAGAAGCCATCTAAAGGTATTGCCAAGCTAAGGTATCAAAAAAAGTTGGCACTTGTTACGTTTTGTTTTTATACATTGTAAATGCTTAAATGGCACTGGTGCGCTTAACACAATATTGCGCGTTAATCAGTTTATCTTCCCTATGTGTTTTATCTATCATAACTTACATTAGTATTACATACTGTTTTAAATTTCAGATGTCAACTCATTTTAATGTGCCAACTTAAAAGTGCCAACTTTTTTGATACTGCCAACTTTTCGATCATGATACTTTATTGTAGCAGCAGAATTGCTCGTCAATACATACAGTACATCTAACTGTAATGACATGCTTGAGATACTCTTTACTCAAGACTAAAGGATATCAAAAACATGTCGAAATTCCTTTTTTCTTTTTGTAGGCGCTGTATGGTCCCAATGTTCTTGGCACAGAAAATATAATTGTGTTTGCTAGTACCACTAAAATAAAGCCATTGCATTACATCAGGTATGAAGCTATCTGTACAAAGTTACCAGTATTCAGGATTTTCTGAATAATCTTATATTAATTGTTTAATGAAATTGTTTGTGTAGTAAAACCCTAGTTAGCTAGTTAGTTAAATAAGTGTGATGATATAATTGATTACATTTCATATGATTGCTGTATATTTGTATATCAGAAGCTCACGTGTATCATAGTACAAGTTTTGTACATATTGTATGTACTACTCGCTACTTAAAAACGGAGTATTTGAAAATCTATGATCAGACTGTAATAAGAACTTATTAGTACTACTGTTTATTCTCAAAATAGTGATTCTTCATTACTACAGCTTTACTAGTATGTGGCTTTAATAAATAAATATGAACCAACAGTAATAGTATTATATTTTGAAGCACTGATGCTGTTTTTCCACATGGTTTACAAGACTGTAATGAAGATGCTGATATGAAACAGTATGCTAGTCAGCTTATTGATGGATATTCTCAATCAAAATGGGTCGCAGAACAGCTAGTTACAACAGCTGGGGAACGAGGTCTGCCCGTAGCTGTATACAGGCTTGGTAATTTATTTAATTAGTTAATTACAATAACTTATTTAGGTAGCAGCAGTAACTACATTGTAACTATTCTAGTTGCCATTCCTAGTTTGCCTCCTCGTGCAATTGCAATATTTTGGTACTTGATTAAAAAGTAATTTTTACTGTGACTATTAGAAATTGGTACTATCTATTTTAACAAAACTGTTAGAAATTCACATAAATGCAAAACATGCTTCTCCAGTTTTAACATTGCATGATGGAAAGTTTGTGCAATGAAGTTGAGCATATAGAATTATTACTAGTACTATTTGCAACAAGATGCAACCCGGTGATATAATTTTTTGTTCAAATAAAGGTTAATCAGACACAATTCAAGCAGAGTGATTTCCTCAGCATTGAGACTTTCGATCTGTCATGGACGACGATCTTCCTCAGAATGTGGTAAGAGACTGCGCATGCTCCGGCTTGCCGTAGCAGTCTCTTACCGCATTATGAGTAATATGGTGAGCAAATCACTCTGCTTGTGTCTGATTAACCTTTATTTGAAGATGATCTACATGCACCAAGCTGATGAACTATTTTAGACATTTTTTGTTATCATAAATAGCTAAATGAAGGGTATACTACAGCTGTACCATAGGGTCATTCTTTGTTGCACATGGTAGTTAAAATAATAAATTGAAATTAGCCACTAGTGAGGACTGAGTGTAAGTACAGGGGGCTGTTTTAGAAGAATAATTAGTGTTTAATTTGCCAAAAAAAAACTTTTATCAAACTGTTAAGAATTTATAAATTGAGTTAATAATGCAAGTCAGTTTTCCGAAACAATTTGTTCAACTGCGGTAAATATTTTATTAAATTAATGTTCACTCCTAGAATAATCCTAAGACCGATATGGTTTAAACATTTCAGGAAATTTAGCTGGAGACAGCCAAAATGCCTTTTGGAACCCACAAGATTTCACTTTGCTTGTGCTCCAGGGAAGTATCTTGGCAGAATGTGCCCCCAACATTGACTGGAAGATGGAAATGACACCGGTAGATTTTGTGAGCTCCACAATCGTAGCATTAACTCAGAAGCTTATGTTGGCTATGGGTAAAGTCTTCCATGTCATAGATACTAAACCAGTAGATGCCAGGTGAGAAGTGGTAGCATTACAGTAGGTTTCCGAGTTATGGTCTTCCGTATATACAAAATACAGAAAAATCTGAGAAACTGTCACAAACCAGTATATTTAATACTTTATCGGGAGTAGGTTTCCGAGTTATTCTCTTCCGTATATACAAAATACTGGTTTGTGATGCAGTAAAGTGATGTCAGAAAAATCTGAGTAACTGTCACAAACCAGTATATATTTAGTAATTTATCGGGAGAGCATAACTTAGAAACCTACTGTAAAAAGTAGCCATTGTAGATGGTCCACATAGTACACCTCGTCCATTACATTTTAAAAATAATGATAATTAGAGTGTCTGAGTGCAATTGCCCTTCACTAATTAAGGATTTTGATTTTTGCTTCTAAATTTAGTATTTATATTGATAATGTGTAAAATAGTTGGTTTATTTTATAGTCTCATCTTGTGTTGTAAAGACTACTAAACATAACTTGTATCTTACATCAAACAATCAAGTGGTTTTATATTATTTTAAAACAGTCATTTCATACTGTTCTCTTGTTTCTGACAGCAGACAGCAGGTCTTGCTTTATATTACTTTAAAGCAGGGATTCGATACTGTTCTCTTGTTTCTGACACAAACAGCAGGTCTTTTTACTTTTAAATTAATTTATTTGCCTGAATTTTCAGATGGGTTTTTGGCTGGATGAAGACTAAAGGGTACCAGTTAGAACTGGTGCCTTTTCATACATGGGTTACAAAAATCCGTAAGACTCCTGGCACAAGTGATTTGTTGCTGAAGTTATTAGACTCCATGATTAAGTGAGTTACAGACTTTTGGACCTTGAAATTTAAAAAATCTAACATTGTTTAGTCAGTTTTTTTAATACACTTGAATTCTACCAAATAACAAGATTGTTGTTACTAACTTTGAAAGTACTTTGCTTGTTTCCACCATGAGAATCATTGTATGTACCCAACACTAATCTGTCCCTCAAATTAATTTGCTACTGTTTGCAAGGAGGTGTGACCCTGTGATATTGCTATTTGAAACATAAATATAGCTAAATCAAAGGCTTAGCACTATAATACAATGGAATCATGCTTTATTGCAAACAATAGTAATGCACTGTAAAAGATGACCAATGCATGAAAGGCTTTGGTTGCCATTTGCATTTAACAAAATAAAATAATCAAGATTTAGTTTCAAAACATCTTTATGTTCAATCTTTTATCATTATGATTGTGACCAAAGACCTGAAGGAACAAGACTTCGTAAGTCAAAGTCTATGTAATTATTGTTTTATTATTATTTATTCCTGGTCAATGCCTTAAATAACAGTATACATGCAGTTTTGTTATTGGCTAACAGGTTCCTGTCAACCAACCATGATTTCTTCTAAATTACTTCTAAATTCAGATACATTTTTTGACACGCTGAATCTCATTGCATGAAATACAGGGGCGGATACAGAGCACATTTGTGACAGGTTTCCAAATTAGTTTTTTTTTCACTAGGTGGCGCTTCTATTATTGCGTCATCGCCATCTGGTGGAAAATTGCCAAATGGTGTAACATAAAAAGTCTAGGAAAACGGTCAGGAAATCGTGACCGTTTTCGAAACAACTTTTAACATGATTTTTATAGGGTTTTCTAGGATTTTTTCCCCAGAAATTTCGTGACCGTGTTCCAGAAAACGGCGGAAATCCCCATGTATCCGCGCCTGCATTTCCAGTTGCCGATATATCTTCTAATTAAATGAAAATAATCATTTTGCATGAAATACATCCGTGCTATGTAATTTTCAACCTTTTCTGGTTTGTGTTGCCATCTAGCAAAGAGTTCATAGAGGTCATCTCTAAGTGCCTTTCTGTTTATTTGAAGTGCAGTCTAAAGTGTGCTAGAAAATAATTAATTTATTATCGACACAAACGTATGCCAAGTTTAATGATTTGGACATAGTGCCGTAGTTAAACATGTCTAGATTCTAACCGGAGACTTAAAATTCCCATGAAAATGGATTTGGGCACCTTACAATGGTGTTTTTTCAGCGTCTTTTATCCTGTTGCGACAGAATAAATGCTTTCGTGTGGATAACTGTAAGAGGACATGTAGGGATGCTGCGTCTGTTTCAGAAACCTTTATGTGTTGTGTACAAGACATGTCGAACTGTAATATCGCAATTTTTGATTTAATCCAGTGTGGATTTCCATAGGATTATGGTTGATTGGCAGGTGTTTGCGCCCTAATGCATACCATTCATGTGGATGTAATGTAAAAAATAATATAATGTTCATTCTTGCTCTTTGAAATTCAACAAAGGCTAGTACTTAATAATTGTGTTCATCTGAATGTAATACCCCAGGTAATTGAGATGTGAGATTTTGGTCTCTGTTTGTGAAGGGAGATACAATAACATAGCAAATTACCGCAAACTAGTCATGATGGTATGGATGGTACTACATAAATCCTTAGAATCACACTGGGTTTTTACAAATTTTAAATTTTGAAATTCCCTGTAATGTACTTTGATCTTATAAAGAAAAAAAAAGTATTTTTATCTTAAACCTGAATTTTCTCTAATTTATGCTTCTATTTGTGATATTGCTGTCATTCCGAGTTTAACAAAAATTCAGGGGAGGTAATTCCTAAGTGCAGTTGCACCAGATACAAGGGAGACAAATCTGCAACATGTATTCCAACTGTTAAAACGCTACTAAAATGCTTGAAATGCATGGTTACCAGTTGTTACCATTTTAGTTCGAACTTAATCATTAATTTTGGCAAGTTGTGAAAAAATTAAAGTAATAAAACAATTTTGATTACATAAAAACGATTTACATGGTACAGATTATGATTTTATTTTTTTTATTTTTTTCATAACTTGTGTAGATAAAACCTACAATAGTGAAAAGGATCCAATCGCCTTCGGTGCAAAATTCGGCATCTAGCGGGTTAAGCTATACACTTAGAGCAGTGTGTTAAGGTACAACTGATATTAGTCCGAGTATGTGCTAGATATAGTGTACACGCAATGATTCTCAGAGTACTCAAAGAATGATACTAAGTGCAGGTGTTCCTCAGAGTGAAAAGTTGATTTCATGGATCTTTATATGCAAAGAGTCAGATAAAAATCATGAAATACCTCACTTATTTTAATGACTCATGAGGGTGTTGTTTAATTATGTCTGTGGGTGAACTTATGATCAAAGCAGTTTTGAAAATAATGCCAATTAATGCTACCATGATGACTAACCTTATTGCACTTCAAATCCTGAAGTGTATATAATACTGAACTTTAATTAACCTTTTGTTATCAATCATCAAAAATTATATGTAGACTACTTTTCATTATAAAAGTTGTAATTCAACAATAAAATGCATCACTCACTAAAAAGTAATGAGTGTCTGTTTCTTACAGGAGTCCGGAGTATTTTTCAAGTCTCAGCTTGTACACCAATCATAAGTTTCAGTCTGTTGTTAAAGACTTGGGTTTACAGTATCCAGTAGTGAATGCCTCTTTGCTGCAGACATATCTCAAATCTTTAGCTCAAAGAAATGTCATACAGAAGCCTAAAGCAAACATAGGTATGGTCCTATATAAGTAAATATACTACACTAATATACCATGGGCGAGAGTTACAAATTTCTTGTGAGCTGAAATTATAAGTTTTACAAATCAAAAAGTTTGAGAATGGTTAATATTTTTGTTTAAACAATTGCTTGCGACATTCTGTCAGAATCCATATTCTCATTTTTATTATTTACATATTATTGAGTTAACATCAAATCCATTACGACACATTATTTCAATTTTACTTTTTCATGATATTCTTAAGCCCAGTTGAAACTATAATTAATTTATGTCTTATAAATGGTTTGCCACAGTGCAAGTAATTTATTATAATTATATTAATTTGTCTTATGTCATACTGCGGATTTTTTGTGCTGGCTGAATCAATTAACTTTTGTGTGAATACTTACAGCATACCAATATGTGGAAATTGGGCGGGAAATATGATGGCTGATTTGCTAATTTGGAATTAATCCCATCAATTTTTGACTGGAATAAAAAACAGATTTTCAAAATTATATCCACTTTCAAATAGAAATGTCCCCATCGCTGCCCAGGGGAAAAAAAGGGAATACTTAAGAACATTTAAGATGCTCATTAATACGCTCTAAGAACTATATTCAGCCCCAGCAGTAGACAATGGCTGCTACTGGTAACCTAATGATAGCTTATAATACTACGGGCACTAGAAAAATTTGAATTTCTGCCAATTACTAAAATTTCAAATTAATTTATAGTAATATTTTAATTGCTGTCATGGCGAAATCTATGTGCCGGAAAAGCAGTGACAGAACCTGTTATATATACTATCTAACAACCGTTTCAAATTTTCCCAAACAGTGTTTACTTTAGCTTAACTTTTTCAGTATTTTTGTTACAAATTTTAGTGAATTTTCTAATTGTTCAATCAAGCAAGTTGTCAAAAATTGTTAATTTCAGTAGTACGACAATACCAAAACTTAGGAAAATTGTTAATATCAAATAATCAAATACTCAAACATCAGAGAGTGAATTGAATTTTGGTGCCATAAAAACGGTAATATTGTAAAACTTACTATTATATTTTGGTCACAAATTTTAGTATTTTTAAATTTCTCATTTATTTTTTGTTGCTAAGAACAGAAAATCGCATATTAAAGATTAGTGAAAACTAATAGGTAGTCATATTAAATATTAAACAAACATGATCAGCTGATTAAATTTTTAATTCCCTCTAATAATTGCCCCTCCTAATAGCATTTTTTTTTAAATCGCTCAGAATGATTATTTGAGAAAATACAATATGTAAGCTGTATTCTGAATTTCCTTTTTAGTTATTGTATAAATTAAGTAACACTGCATGATGATAAAACTAATGACATTTCTTGAAAAAAAAAGCTTTATTAATATTAAATATAGAATATGTTCTTAATGAATGCTTGCATTGGTAAGCTGTATGCCTTTCTGATTTACGGATTAAATCAATAACAGCTTCCAGAATGATATTGTGTTAAATACTATGTCAGCCTTCTGAATAAATAGCTGACCTTTATCAATTTATTTTATCAATATTAAGATTATCATAACTTTACTCAATTTGCACACATGGCTTCAAAGGCAGAGCAAGGTTTGCAGCAAACATAACAATTTTTTCTATATTCACAAGAGCTCAGGAAAGTGCATATATTTTATATTATGACGATCATGATCAAGCTACATCAATGACATTCCAGTTTAATTTCCTGATTAATATGAGATGAATAATGTCTTGGTGTGTATTATACGGTATTATAAATAAAATCCTTGAATTTCAGGTTTTCAGCCTCTCTCTGGAAATGTTGCTGTGGTCACTGGTGCATCAAGTGGTATCGGGGCAGGCATTGCAAAATGTCTAGCAAAGGCGGGATGCAGTATTGCCATGATAGCGAGAAGGGTTGACAAACTAAAAGAAGTCAAAGGCCAAATTGAAGAACATGGTGGTGTAGCTTTGTGTTTACAGTGTGATGTAATGGATAGACAAAAAGTGTGTATGAAAGTATATTAAGAGAAAATGTTAAAAGTAGGCAAATGATTCAGATTTTAACCTTTTCACGTGTGAACTGACATGACACTAAGTTTGCTTACATGGCGACACAGTGACAAACATAATTTCGGGACCCATGGTGTGTACCTCTTTTACACTGAGAGAAGCATTTTTTTATACTACAAAACCCCCCTGTTAGATGCTTCATAGTTCTGAAAACGTTTTCAACATGGAAAATCAATAACTAAACACAATCATTTAAAACTCACAGATGTGCAAGATTGCTATCAGGATTCTCTGATTTAATAAAAAGATGTCAATTCTAAACACCAAATTAACTTAAATCATCCACTAAGATGAATTATTCTGAATATTTAAATATTCTTTTTCGCTAGGTAAAGACTGTAGTTGAGGAGGCAGAAAGTACACTAGGACCAATTGACATTTTAGTTAACAATGCTGGAGTCATGCATTATACAATGTTAAAGAATTTACATCAGGATGAATGGGAACAAGAAATAGACATAAATTGCAAGGTATTTTTTAGTTGTAAACAAATTATTGGCATTTCATTACAAAATTAATATGATTATTTTAATAAACTACTGGTGTTACTATGACTGGAGGAATACAAAATTCCACATTTCAATGAAACCTATGGGTAGTTAAAATCAAAACCAATGAGGTATCAACAGAATAGCACTGTAAATAAACAGCAGTATAGAGTGATAGGAAATTAAATAACCGAAATACTGTGTACAGTCTTTGTCAAATTTAAAGTCGACACATGTTGAGTCTGAGTAAGTGAATCCGTTAAGTGTTCCGAACCCTCTCAACTAACGCCTGGGCTTAACCATAGTCAATTTTTGTTATATTCCTTTAATTTAACAAGAGCGAAATAATTGACTTCATTAATGTTTTACCAAGTGAGATGAGCCTTTCTCTCTGCATGATCCATTGTCGCCTACCACGTCTATTCTATTCGATTATGACTCATTCTGAATAGCTATCGCCGGGGAGCTTGCTTTTTGCTTAGCAGACTATAGATAAACTCTGGCAGCACAGCATGTGTGTGATCGACTCCCTACCCGCTTAAAATAATCGACTGTTATATCTATTGTTGTATGCTGCAATTTGATTTGTGTCAAGACTTTTGCGACACTTTATATAGAAATAAAGGGATTATCGTTGTGCTATTCGATATAATAATCAAAAATTGGCTATGGTTAAGCGCAGACGTTAGTTGAGAAGGTACGGAACATTAACGGATGGATTTATTCAGGCTGCATAAAATGTAGCTTACTGTAATCTGTTCACGAAGGTTAACATGTTTAGTTTGTAGTTTCAAATGTCTCTTTCAAATATGTTTGTTTTGATCTAATAATATAAAAATGCAAAATTTGGTATTGTAAACATTGTTTTAATTGTAATTCTTTTACTAAAATTATATAGGGAGTTATGAATGGTATAGCTGCTGTACTTAGTGGGATGCTGGAGAGAGGCAAAGGTCATATTATAAACATTTCTTCTGATGCTGGAAAACGGGTAATTCTTTTAACTTGCTGTCATTTTTTCTCATGTAAATGTTGCCACATGTCTTAATAAAGTACTCAGTAGAAATAGCTTTTTAGTATTTAGAAACAATCGATATCATTTAGGTCATATAGAACCTAACAGTAGGTTTCCGAGTTATGCTCTTCCGTATATACAAAATACTGGTTTGTGATGTGGTAAAATGACCTCAGAAAAATCTGAGTATAACTGTCACAAACCAGTATATTTAGTACTTTATCGGGAGTAGATTTCTGAGTTATGCTATTCCGTATATACAAAATACTGGTTTGTGATGCGGTAAAATGACGTCAGAAAAATCTGAGTAACTGTCACAAACTAGTATATTTAGTACTTTATCTGGAGAACATAACTCGGAAACCTACTATAACCTGGAACACTGCATTGCATAATAGATTCATCGATGCATCACTTAACATTGGACATACAAGGAATACATCATCACTCTAAACCATAAGAAAGTGTAATATCTGTTGAGAGATTTTAAACACTTCATATATTTTAGGGTTTTCCTGGACTTGCAGTATATTCTGGAACTAAGTTTTTTGTGGAAGGCATGTCTCAAGCACTACGTCATGAGGTTAGCGGATCAGGGGTCAAGGTCACATGTATTCAGCCTGGAGATGTGAAGTCAGAGTTACTTGGACATACTACTGATAAAGAAGTATGACTTTCACTGCTTGCAAAAAAAAATGTTAAAGATGCTACCCTAGAATTTTTCACCATAGCCCAAAATTTCAAGTTGATGTCTTTCCATCACAATTAGGTATTGTCATATTCTTTTGGTCCTATGCAAGTTCTACATATTAGCCAAATATCTGGTGAAATTTGGAATTTTGTGGAAACCTTCAAAATTGGTGTCACATACAGGGTCACCGTGATGGAGATGCATGAAATTTGTATTTGCGAGCTGTTTTATATGACTTATCTCAAATCTTAAGGTAAAATTGGGCTAATTGTGGAATGTGATTCTAGGCCTTTCATTGGGGAGAACTTGTTGTGGGAAGACATTACCAGTCCCCCTTTTACTGTGAGCAGTTTTGGTTGATTATGTTATGTAGTAGATATTGTAAGATTTTCTTGTGTGAACAACCCAAAGAAATTACAATTACAGCTTTGAACTGTCAAATAATCATGTTATAAAAAATGCTGGTATTTTTTTATTCCAAGTTACTTTGTTTTAGGCTCTGGAACAATTTGATGGAAGTGATCAAGGTAAAATTTTGGAACCTGAAGATATTGGAAATGCCATTGTCTACGCTGCCTCACAGCCTGCGTATGCTGCTGTTAATGAAATCCTTATTGAGCCCAGACATGCTCCTATCTAATTGACAGTTAGAGATAAAATTCAGCTGTCTTGTGAAAGGGAATACATTCAATCAGATATTATTAATTCTATTACTTTTAATTAATTTATTCATAAAAATTTGCATGCTCCTTTTATTTCATGAACAAACGTTTATGCTTAAATGTAGATTGTGATATTGCCATTTAATGGCACATGTAAGATACTGCAAGTTATGCAAAATAATTAAAGAAAGACAAATCATAATGGTTTTATTGAGGGTTATACAGTTGTCAGTGAGTAATTTGTACTTGGTTCAATGCAAGTTTAAATACTTTTAATTGTTTTATGCTACATACATATTGTATCCCAGGATACATAAAACTCATATTTTCGTAGTTGCATCCTAGTACAGGGAAACAAACAGAAAAACATAAAATTCCATTTGACAGTATTTATCTACTGTACATGATAAATGTAAATAACAACACGTACTAGGTGAATGAACTATTATTCCAAAGAATTTTGCTAATTATCTTCTGAAAGTACTTTGGTGACCTTTGGCTGGTTTAGATATTTCGCCAAAAGGTAAAAAAAATGTTGGCACATTTTCAAGTACTTTATTATTTTATTAGAATAAATAAGAACGATCTTATATATGCTTCAGTGGAAAAAGTTTGGTTCCGAGTTTGCGTCGAAAAAGGTTGTAGTATATATCTATTTATGTATGCTTGCTAAGAGATATCTTTGTCCTCGGGTCACATCCTCTTTGGACTATCTTGCTTATTTGTTCCTTTTCTATTGTTTGAAAGATATTATTTTTAATTACCCGGACCACCCGATAGGCAGTGCAAACTTAAATTTGCTGATACAGCTCATGTAAATCGTTTTAACATTAAATTCAAAATATTAGACCCAGGTTGTTAGAACTAATTATATTGCTTAAGAGGGAGTTTATAGGTAGCAAGAAAAATAAAAGGTTAGTTAATTTTACATTTTGTTTTCTCTGTGATCAAATGCACCACGTGGTAATGTTTATATTTACTCATACGGGCACTTCACCAATACCTTCTTACCATTGGTCAATAAACTCGCGCCAGAGATAAATGTGACCTATAAACGTGTTGGTGATCTTTGGTCTTGCAATGTGGAATTCAACCCATAATCCATGTGTTTATTTTTCGTTATAATTGAAATATTTATCATTACCCTTGAGAAGTGGTTCGGCGCAGAACTGATGCATCCCAGAGGAAGAACTTTTAATTGCAGAAGCCGTACTTTTAGCAGAGCACGAGTTGCAATTATTTCACGTTAAGCCCTCCCCCAGAGGTACATTTGAAGACTGACTGGCTGCAATAGTTATTACGGTGAGTTATAATAAATTTGGGAACAAACGGTAAAAACATCAGAACAAAGTTTTTTGATAAAGTAGCGAGCAATAACTAATTATAGAGACAAGATTGGATAATTCCGGGGGATAATTAACTAAGGTATTTCGGGTATTAGCACTAATGAGTTTTGAGTTAAATAATATGTCATCACTGTGGATTTCCTTAATTTTATATATGTGGGGGTCGAAGCTCCATTCAATTTTTCAAATCCTTAACAGCTTTTGAAAATAAAATTCAAAAAGCTTGCCTCTTTTTTGATTTTTTGCAATATTCCTGATTAACACATGTTCCCTTTCAGAAAGTATCAACATATTTTTATTCTGTGTCTGGCAAAATTGCAGAACTTTGATATGTAACCCTTTTTAAAATTTTGAATGCTGAAACCATACCCCTCTTACACGGAACCTATTAGTTTGTTAGTTGGAGTCATCCCGGGGGGGGGGGGTGGAAAAGGATTTATAACTGAGAGACTTGATGGCCATGCTTTCCAGCAATCCAAATTTTGTGAAATGTAAGGGTAGCAATCCAACATTTTAAAATATTTGAGTATATATAGTAATCCATTTTTACGCAAACTGACCAAATTGCAAAATTTATTTATGGATACAAACCTAAAATTAATCCAAATTATTTGCTGTAAGTAGTTGGTAGCAATCCAAATGTTTGAATATCTACGGTAGCAATCCAAAAAAATACAGTAAGAAGTGAACAATTCGAATCCAAAATTTTTAACTGGGTAGCACATCACAATCTTTTGTGAGCTTCAGAACCAGCAATGCTTTAATAATTTAATGTTTATACTGGACTATGCAAAAGATTGTGTGATATGATCCTATGCACAGTTCAGTGCCAACAATGATGTAAGGATAGGTTATACTGGACTGCACAAAGCATTGTTAGAAATGACAATTTCTGAGTTTGACCCCGGCTACAATAAGCAACTACCGTATTTTCTCTAATAATCACCCTGAGCAATTATTTAAAATAAATGCTTCTACATGGGGGTTATTACTTTTTTTGTACTCCCGGCATGAGTATTTAAGAATTTTTAAATCATTCTATTGTTTGCTATGCATAAGGCAAATTTTGAAGACTGCCAGTTTATCAAATAAATCGGCTTAATTATAAAGCTACATTCTTTGTATAATGGAAGTTTTTTTCAAAAAAAAAACTTATAAACCTTAAACAAACGGTAAGTTTATTTCAATTTCTAACTATAATTACAAATGCGTGCCACAATTAAAAATAAGTAGAGCATTTGAAAAATATGTACTATATATTCCTTATATGAGATCTAATCGGTCCCTAAAGTTGAATATACTCATTGTTCTCATCATCATCATTTTCATCATCTTCATGGAAGGTTGTTACAGTTTCAGTCTTCAGGTAAAGACGCATCTATTAGTAACTCGTGGTCTTGCTGATCAAGATCTTCAAAGGAGTTGTAACAGCGACCGTAATGAATTTTAGTTCCCAGTAGGACCAAAATCTTTGCACCATTTCAAATCTGATGTGGCAGCTCGATCTGCCCCTGTTTAAAGCAAAGTATCATGTTGCCTTCACTACCTTTGTATTCATTAAAAATACCGCGTGTCTGAAACAAAATTAAACTCAGTAAGCCATTTTTCTTATGTCTTAATTAATAAACGGTAAATAAATGTTTTCAGTAAAACATAAAACACCGGTTAATAAACAATCGCTAAATTCTACAAGTTACAAGCTCAATTTATAGCAGTCCTAAAAAATGGAATTTTTCAGTTTTGTCTTGAAGTTCAAGAAATGTTAAATGCTCTCCAGTATGGAGTTTGTATGTTTACTTTGAAATAACATTACTATACAATGCTATACTGTAGTAATTTGAGTACTATTAAAAGGAGCCTAATTAATTCACTCCTCATAAATTTTTTACCAATGAGAACAAGGTTGGCTCAGTTATACTCATACATATCATGTACATATCAACTTTCCAATTGTACTTCAAAGGTATGTTTTCCAAGTGATTGTCAATTACCTTCTTAAATGTATCTATATCTTTGCTAGAACTACTCAATCAGGTAATGAGTTCCATAGATTAACTGTCCTGCTGTTTGATAATATATTCTCTTGATGTTTGTATGAGTATGCTTTACTGCATAGAAATCAAAGGAATGATCCATGCTAATTTTATCAATACCATTTGTAATTTTAAAAACTTTGATCATACAGTATCTCCTCTGGATCTTCTATAAAGCAATATTCTCAATCTATTCTCATATCTCATACCACATAATTAGCCCCCATAAACAGATGTAGTCTGGGGCGCTTATAATTTGGGTTCGGTCCGTCTTTCCGTCCGTCCGCAGTTGTTTTACGAAAATGAGGTGGATTTCTTTTGATATTTATTGGATGCACAAGGAGATAAAGATGGCATAGCGTACAAACTGATCAGATATAATGTGGACTATTGTCAGCCATGTGTGTCCATCTGAAACCATTTCGTGATAATGACCGACTGGATTTCATTGATATTTAGCAGATTTTTTCAAATAATGATTTGAGAAAACAATTTTTTGTCAAAAAATGCCAGTGAGTGACTTGAATGCCAAATGTTTTATTAATAGACCAGCGGATGTGCCTGAAAAGGTTTGAGATCGACTGTACAAGTCAGGTGACTGGGGTTATTTGTTGTGTGATGGGAGTTTAGAAATATGTGGCCGTACGTGTGATTCTATGGTAAAAGTGAGAGGCTATTCCATTGAAACACAGGTCAGTACTGTATGGGAAAACAACAATACATGATTGTGTATAATCTATTATCAGTTAATTATTATTAACCTTTTACAAAACTTCATTTGTTATCCTCACACATGAATTAAAAATGTTGTCCTCACACTTTCAATTCATAATAGCTTGTGATTTACAAAGCATGAAACATTCTGAATAAAACATTAATTTTATAATTCAAATTATAATTCATTTGATAATTAATTCAAAGATGAAAAAACTTATACTTACATGTAAGTAAATGGAAAATAAGCTTGAAAATTAATAGTTAACAAAGCATTTGAACAGGTTAATGAAGAATCACAGAAGTGAATTGATAAGATTTACTGTTCGTATTTAGTATATACATTTCTGCCATATTATTTTTCCAAAGGCTGTTGAAGCTGCTCTCTTTGGGCTAAAGATGGTGAACTCATGTGTTGTCTTTGTAATGGTTATGAGGCATACATTGTTCCAGAAGGTCAAAAGATATTCGTGCTGCATTGAAAAGAAGACTTCCATTTTATATGATTCCTTCATATTTTGTGTTTTTAAACAGGTTTGTACAAGAACTTGGGATGAAGAAGGTTTGTTGTCACGTTTTTTTTTGTAATCTGTGGCACCACCTTTTTGCTATAACAGGCCATTCGCAGGTATTTGGTGGAGTCGCCAGTTGTGGACCCAAACCTTCCCAGCATATAGCATTTTCTGAATGAGCAATAATGAAGTTCTCATGTGCTCACATTCACACAACACTACTGTACATTCTCTGATCCCTTCACATACTGCATGAGCCAAAACCAAAAAAGATTCTTAATATGTTCATTGGTCTAAGAAATGACCTTTTTGTAATTTATATTAGTACTTTGATACATAAATAATTCTTTATTAGTATTTCTGTTCCATATATTAAATTTAACCACTTAATGCTTTTTCTAGTCAGATTTAAAAACCAGGAATAGTATATAACTGAAGGGTGGGATCAAAAGTGTTTTACAGTGGCTCCCTCAAGTGCTTGGTAATAGCCTGTAGAGTTGTAAATTAATAACCAGAATATCTACTTCCAGCTGTCATTAACTTACTTTAATGACAGTTGTTGCTAGGAACTTGGACCTTAATTGATGTGTGACATCTCTAGGGTAGGCCATTGTTGACCTTGAGGTGAAGGTCAAATTTTTAAAGTTGCACAAAATGCTCAAAAATGATGGTAAGAAGTTACAACAAAGTAATTTTGATGACCTTTTAGAATATTTCAGTACTGAAAGGTGTTTTTTTTATTTTTCGGCATGTTTTCAATTAATTTGTTGATCTTTCAATTTTCACTAAGCTATACCTCGAAGTCAAAAGTCATTTGGAGGTCAAAGGTCCTCAAAATGCTTCAAAATGATAGTATTAGGGTATAAACAGGTTGTTTTGATAACCTTTAAGAACATGTAGGTATTAAAAGGTAAAATTTATTTTATGGAGGAAAATCAGATGCAAGTCGAAACGAGTAGTTCAACAGTCTTGTAATTTGACATGACAGTTAGAGTCAGGAGAGTTGACCTTGAGGTCGAAAGGTCATTTAGAGGTCAAAAGTTCAAACTCAAAATGGCATGAAATATTCGGAAACCAACTTTTTATGCATTTAGAGGTCATCAAGAGGTCAAGAGGGTGTTTTTGAGGTCAAAAGTCTCAAAGCAATGAATTTCTAATATTTGCTGAAAGTTAAAGGAAGTTGAAAGGTCATTTATAGGTCGATCATGTAATCTTAACAAAAGCCTTTAGAAACAACCCTGCCTTTGCAAACAGGCTATCTAGTTTGAGCATTGTTGAAATTATACTAATTGCATTAATTTCCGGTAGTACAATTGTGTCTTCTTTTTTAGGATTCCAATTCTTGCATCATCAGGTAAACTTGATAAGAAGGCGTTACCACCACTGGACACTGAAAGCGAATCAAAGCGAGATATTGAAGGTATCCCAAGTACTGAAAGAGAGAGGGAATTGGAACCTTTGTGGGCTCAAGTTCTGCAACTTAAATTTGTGGATGTACAAGAAAATTTCTTTGATCTAAGAGGGTAAGAAAGTACTGCTTTTAAATTTTAACAAATTTTTCATGACATAAAAGTGTACGCAGAACTAGGTCATTGTTCATTCACAGAATGCGGCATGCTGGGATCATCTGGGTCTGAGACTGGTGGCTCCACCAAGTGCATGCAAATAGTCTATTGGCTAACTCAGGAAATATCCCCTAATGTCTAGCTCCTCTTAGCGGATAAAATTCGGTCCGACTTTATAAATAACACAACATAGAACAGGTGCCTTAAATTATCACATAATGATAAAAGGAAATAAACGGGAAAATAAATAGTAGTAATATCAGCTAGGTCACAAAATACCAATAACACTATACAGAACATTTATAAATTTTGGACTTGGCATACTACAAAATTTTGTTTCAGTGTGGTAATTCATTTGTTTAATTAATCAATATCAGTTTTCTACTGTTATGCAAGTGTTGTTATAGCCAGCACATTGTCAGGTTCTGTGTGAAATATTAAAATAAATCTGCACTATACATAAAATTGATTGATATACATTTAATGGTGAGATCATGTCCTCCGAACTTAATTATTCTTTTGATATCATGATTAAAAAAATATAAATATTACACAAAGGTGACCTATCATACTTTATCAAAGTACTGGTCTTGTGGAAAGACCTAACATTTTCTCATTTACAGAGTAAGATTTAATTTAGACAAAATTTTATTATAATAATATTAATTGCTAATGTTAAGTTTTCTTATTTTCTTTCTGTTTAATTTGTTTAAGCTTCAAATTAGTGTGAATGGAAGCTGATTGGTGTGAATGGAAGCCGATTGGTATTATACTAATAAAAAGGTATCTTTCTCCCCAACAACATAGAGATTTTGTTTCATATCATTTTTTCATTTCAAATCTGTAACTGCATATGCTAACGAAGACAAAAAAATAATCAGTCAGTGGTATATACATAATTTTGCTGAAGGTTATTCATCCTGTCATATCTCTTACTAAGTACGAAATGTAAATAGATGATTGTCTTTTCAAGGTTTTCAGTCACAAATGGAATAATGTTTTCTTTTGTTGACCACAGATGCAAATTAAGCCAGTTTTCGGTGTGATGTAGGACACTATTTGCTAGTCTTCTATGTGTAATCATTTTAAATTGTCAAAAAATATTACAGACCCAGAAACTGTGGTATATGTCTTTCATAATTTGCTAGTGTAATTAACCAAATGAATTTCAAAAGTGGTAAAATTTACCAGTGAAGTGCCAATTAGCAATGTAGCGAGCTGTTTAGAATGCAAGATCACTTTTAATTATTAAAAATTGATTTCCTGCATTTTTTTGTATAATTATTGAATTTCCCAGAAAAAAATTTGTAGATTACAAGAAATCAAATATATAGGAATATCCCCAGAGCTTCTTGATGGAAAAGCTAATAAGACAACAGTCAAACGTTTTGTCACAAGATGCATTGTGTACATGCACATAGTTGTTTTTACCTAGTAATTATTAATTAATCAATGGTAGTTTATAAAGAAAGGTAATAATTTTAATCAGATAACATGGAACTTTCTTTTCAAAGCATAAACATATTTATTTAGTTCATACTTTTGTGGTTTTAGCCATTCAATATTCTTTTCTGTGCGAGCCATATGCTTGTATTAGTACATACATGTATAGTCCCATCTCACGAGTATATTGTCCAAACAATAAATGTCTCTGACCCCTTAACATGGTGACATATTGCTATATTGGTGCTATGGTATATAAAAATCGGCCTCGGGCAATATAGTTCCTTCTAACTGCTATATCCACCATTATAGTGCCCAATATGCTATTTTTAACTGAGATAAGTATTTAGAGAGCCATCTCTTTTAGTGGTCCCACTGCTTTTCAAAAGAACCCTTCATAAAAATACAAAATGTGAGGCATATTGTGTATTTTTAGATCTTTTAGCGTGACTTGCTTTTATTATAAAAAAATGTTTTTAACAGAATCACTCTGTTGTATAACTTTCAGTTATACGTGCGGATGGAGCAATGTGTCACAATCCGCTGACACAAAACTGAAGATCTGAATACTCAGATTAAACCGAAAGAACATTAAATTGAAATTACGCAAGTTGTAGAAGGTTTTTCCATGATACTGATTCTTATGCAGCAGCAGCTTCTTTCTGACTGGACATGTTTAAATATTTTGAAATGCATTTAACAATGCCCTTACATTCACATAAACTATACAGTGTCATGAAGCGGAAATTAGAATGTCATGAAGTTTAAAATAAATGTACTTCCTTGATAATAAATATGGGCAATTGCTACATGCATGGCTGTTCCAGTCTTCCCCCCTAATACTATATGTGCAAACCAAGCATACTTTCAATAGGAACTATAACAAACTTGTCAAAATTAAAGCTAATTATTGGAATTGTTTCCTGTTGATATGATAATTATATAATATGGTTATAGTATAATACATGTACTCAAAAGGTTCTTTTTCTAAAATTTTGTTTCCTAATTTTTTAAAGTCAGATAAACCTGTATTTATAGTGTAATTGATTGGTAGTTTGCACCTGTATGAAAACAGGAAGTAGAGGGTATAAATAAATCTACTGATGGATTAGCTGTGAGAAGACTCTATTAAATGTAATCACATTCTGTGGTATATGGTGCATTATCTATATACGAGATACACAGGTTGCCTCTAATAAGCAGAACATCCAGTCACATAATTTTTATAAAATTGTGACTTGTTCTGTTTGACAACAAATTATTTTTGTATTATGTGTTGCTTCTTTGATCTTCCTGGCTATATGACTATATTTTATTATTATTATTATTATGTACTGAATCGAATGAGCATTCATTCTGAACTTCTATTATTCTTTTTACAAAAGCATAAATATAAAGAAGTATAAAATTGAAACTTTAAGATAGCCAACTTTAAAGATTTTGATCTCTTGAGAATATGTTAATGCAGTACTAGTGTCTGCTGAATTTATAGTGTGATATACTGAACTACTATAAAACAGCTACCATTTTCTCTATTACAGTAACCATTTGTGTGAATGAGTCTTAAAAAATCCTGTAATAATTAACAGCTTCCCACAGAAGTTATGACAACAACAGTAACTTCAGGATTGTGCTTTACAGTAGTTTTTTAACATGGTAGGTCTTCAAGTAACAACCCATGAACAGATTTTATAACATTTATAAAATAACATATATTCATTATTTACTCATTTAAATGATTATTGAAAAGTAATAAATAACAACTAAAAGATATAATTTTTTTCTAACACCTTCATGGTACCCATGGATTATATATTTTATATGAATTTGAACTGAATAAATTCATTTTTATTAAAAGTGTCTTGTGTCATATGTAGGATATTAGAGACTTGAACATATAAAATAATACATTTTCAATAGGTAACCTTTTTTGGAATTCTTCTAAGCTATTTCAAACATGTTCTTTACACCGATGATAGTATCGGCACATACAAAATTAATTTTTGTTATGAATAAATCTTTAAGCTAAAACAACTTACCTCTTTGAATAATATAATTATTTAATCGACAAATAATTATGTGTGACGCTGTAAACAACTCTTTAACTGGTCAGAATCCTCAAACTAACAGCACGA